>CM076576.1:877077375-877325361 GCA_034641835.2 Pinus albicaulis | reverse complement strand
TTCTCTTTTGAATTAATACAGTTGCTTTTTCGTCAACCAATTCATTTTGATAATGACACATGTCACCAGTAAGACGTGTGCAAAAAAATCATAAAATCATAAAAGCTACCGAGCTCCTCTGCGCTTGACAGGCTTGCTATTTTATTTTATAGTAAGTTGTTATTTTCTCTAGCAAAAATTCCTGCTACTGTTTCCTATCTTACCATTTGGTAAAAAATCTTCTAACTTTCCATTTCACTCTTTATTAACTGTGATTAGTATTTTCATAATATGTTTTATGTCTTTCGACACAGAGCTCTACTATAACCTAACTACGTTGAAAAACTGGTTATCGATTTCCATTCCTCGTTGCATAGCCAGAGCAAAAGGTTGTCTGTACAGAAAGGTAAGCCAAAGGAAATGGTTGATGTACAATTGCCTGTGTCGAGGGGGCCGAGATCTGTGGCAACACTGTGTGGAGAAGACTCCAACGATTTGCAGCAGCCGTTATGGTTCAAAAAAGACGTCTTTCTGCAATCCGATTTCGAGAGCGAATCATACATTGCAGATATGAGGCGCTTTATTGCCCCGGACACACTCAAAGCAGAGCTCTGGGGCCATCTCGCCATGCTTAAGAATGAATTGGTGGAGTTTATCAACATAGATTATGCAGATTTCATTAATTTAACTACCAAGCTCGTGGATGTGGAGGGTGCAGTGATAAGAATGCGAACGTCGTTAACGAAACTCAAGGCCAAAATAAGCTTCGTCGGGGACAACATCGATTCCTCCTTTCTGGCTCTTCAAAATGGTTTATAGAGGCTGGCTGAGGCTTCTTCTTCTAGAGAAATACTTGAGACCCAAAGAAGATCTGGGTGAGTAAGGCGTGGAGACAGGAGGTGGATTTTTACTCTGGAATCTTTTAGAAGCTTAGCGAGCGTGGTCTCGTCGGTGCAGGCTCGGGGCAACCAGTGCTGGCGCTGCGGGAAAACAGCTTGCCAGGCGCAATAGGAATCGATAGCAAGTCGTTCGCATCGTTGGTGAAAAAGGGCGATATTAACTGTCTTCCCTTCGCTCATGATTCATTTGACTTGGTATTCTCGGGTTTGTTCGATCAAGCCCTTGTGCCCACACTGCTCGCCTACGAGGTCAAGCGTTCTCTTAAGACAGAAGGTGTGGCAGTGATGCTAGTCTCGCCGCGGCGACTAAATGTGGGCAACGCCATAAACCCCTTCTATTCGATAAGCCCTATGGTAGTCCTCTTCAGAAATTCAGATGTCATTCATGTGACTCGCGTCGGGCAGCCTAATGGCCAGGATGCAACTGTAATTGTCTAGGGTAAGCAAACTTTCAGAAATTCTAATTCACTGGGATTGGTACATGAATATTCATGCCCTGAGTGCAGAAAACCTTTGATTAAAATTAAAATGCTTTTAAAATTCTTATTTTCTTATCATTTTGATTACCCTATTTAAATCATGATTACTAAATTCAGCCCAACTTTTAATCAAATACGATTCACAATTCGAAAATTGTGATGGTTTTTTATATTCACATGACTACTTTGAAGCCCTCGGTGAAATGGAGTGTAGTCGTATGAGCTTCGTACCCATTCATGCCAAAATTCCAATGGAGTGTAGTCGTATGGTGAAAGGCACTTACTCTTGACATGTGTATTTTCTTTTTCTTTTTTAAATAAGGTATCATTATTTCTGGTGAATTATAAACTCATAAATTTTAGTTTTATTTACTTCTAAAAAGATAGTTTTCTTTTTTATTATGCTCGAAATTTTAACGGCTTCTTAAAAGTTGTTAATTTCGCACTATCACTTCTATCCAACCTCATAATTTCTTGTTATTTCATGGTTTTAAATATGATTATTAAGTTTTTTATATAAATATTTTTATTTTTAAATATATTTTTTCCAAAAGTCTATGCAGTGTCATAATTTTTTTGTTTTTCCAAAAATCTATGCAGTGTCATAATTTTTTGTTTTTCCAAAAATCTATGTAGTGTCACTTTTTTGATATAATTACTGAGTCTATTATTTATAAATAGATATTTATATTAAAAATTTTACTATTTAAATATATTTAATAATAATAAATATATGTTTTTAAAAAGAATATATGTTTTTAGAATATATTTATGTTTTTAAAAAGAATAAATATATGTTTTTAAAATGAATTCATTATTTGTTATTATCTAACCACTTACCTTGGTCAAATTCAATATTATTGACATTAAGATTTTGAAGAATTTCTAAAATTCCTAGATGTATATTTTCTACCTTTTTGAATTTGAACTTTTAACTTTTTACAAGAAGGGATGCATTCTTAATTATTAGAATTATTAAAACCACTCAACACGTATTTAAAATAGGTGTAGTCTAAATAAAATAGTTATTTTTCGTTGTAATCTAACAATACAATTTTTAACCACATTATAATTTTTTTTTAATAGATCATTTAGCATGCATAAATGTGTCTTTGACAAACTCAATTTTTGTAAATTAAAATATCATCTCATCTATTAATTAGATTGCTTTTGAATATGACATAATCAATTTAATATTTAATATTCTAGCATCTTGTTGACATTCATGAATATTTTAGTTACATATTATAAACTTAAGAAATAAATTTAAGTTTAACGTCTCAATTGTTATTGTTATTTTCTTGTACAACTTTTTTTATTTGCATTCTTTAGTTATATTGCAACAAGAAATAAGTGCGTCTCAATTGTTATTTTCTTGTACAACTTTATTTAAAATCCTATCGACCTCTTTGCACCTTTTGAGGGCAACTGTAATGTCTCAACTTGCATAAATATACTTTTATATTCTTTCACCCATTATATCATGTGTTTCTCAATTTTTATAATATGCTTTTCTCTATTTTATTCCAACAAAGTTTAGACTTTATCAACTTTATTGAATCACATATAATATGAGAATAAGGAAGTTCTTTAGGAATTACATAATGATTTAGACACAAATTTATTTTCTTACCAGGTAAATTAATTTTACTTATTTAAATCTTTCACTCAATCAAAAATATTATTTCCAATTCACTTTCTTAGCTATCACCTTTTACTTTCCATGTAAATTTGAAATGATTTTCTTTAAATACCATGTACACTAAATAAATTATCTCCGTCATACATTATAAATTGTAGGGGTGAAATTTACCTTTTTAATGTAATTTTGAATATCTAGCATTCATGTTTTCGAGTATGGCTCATTGATGTAAAAAGAATGAAATTTTGTTTTTATATTAAAATTTATCTCTAATGGATCCATACGTGGAAAAAATTAAAATCTTAAATATATTTTAATGTTGAATTTTGATCAAATTTGTTTTCTAAATTTCAATGAAAATAAATGATAAAAAAGAGAACATAAATTTGGGACGAGATAGATGAATGATTCAATTTTGATATAGGGCAGAGAGGAAAGAAAGAAAGATAGAAAGAAATTATTTTTAACATTTACAAGGCTAAAGATAGTTTATGGGACACATTGCTTCACTATCTTATTCTTGTTTTCAACCATTTTCCAGTGAAGCCTCACACTAGACGCTTCCAAGACTTCTTTTGGCATTTTCCACCGACCTATTTTACAAGGGAGTTGATGAGAATTAGTCCTTAACTAAGCAATAAGAATTTTGGCTCTCCAAAAAAATTAAGAGTGGGAAGAGTGGGATTAAACACTTCAATATAATACTTTTTCTTTCTCCCTAACTCCTTATCCCAAATACACTTAAGAAATTTAAATGTGTTGTGTGAACGTGATTGATCAAGGAAATGGATCTTACTAATGTCAAATTATATTTTGAATGAATTTTATTCCCGATCTAAAGTCTCATAAATGAAAAAGAAAACACTTGGCTTAACTTGGTCAAGTCATAATTGAGTTGCTTTTAGAACGGGTGAGTACATTTTGCACTTCGTGGAATCAGAAAAGCATTTCATTTTGAAATGTGATGCTTTCAGATACATCAGGGACAGTTATGGCAGTGTGCTAGCATCAATTTCCTGCCATTGGCTTTTCACTGAGGAAACTCTTAGAAGGTTGGGTCAGCTCATCATCAATTTGAATAAGAAAAGTATTGAATTGCAAAAGGCAAAAAAACAAAGAGGTTGGTAGTCCATAGACTATTTTTAGTCTCATAGACATTAAAATATCATTCATTTACTTATTTATTCATTCATAATAAATGTTCCTCATTGTTAAATTTTCAAATATCACTTTAATAAAATTTTGATTTTACTATATAAAAAAACAAAAACAAAAAACAAAAAACTTATAATAAAATTTCAATTTTATATATAAGCTTGTTAATAAAGTTTCGATTTTACTCTATTAAAAAAAACAACTTATGATGCAAAATTCCAACTTATTGGAATAATTATATCATTTTTATTTATCATATTGATTAATATGATTTTTAATGGTTCTTATTATTGTTTTAATGGTTACTACAATTATATGAATGTTCCTCATTGTCAACCTTTCAAATGGCACTTTAATAATGTTTCAATTTTACTAAAGAAAAATTAAAGCTCATGATGCAAAATTCCAACTTTATTTACGTTTTCCTCTTTATGGGATAATTGAATCATTTTTATTTATCAAATTGATTAATATGATTTTTAATGGTTGTCATTATTGTTTTTTGTTTTAAGGGATATTGTTATTATATGATGAATATTATATAATGGTATAGACGAAATGTTATAGAATTCGAGTGCCTCGGGTGGTTTTCAGTGTCTTATCAAATTAATTTTGTATATATGTGTACTTTAATGCTTTAACGTGAAAGCTGCCATGGTTTGATTAAGGTTAATATTTCTCATTATTATGGAATTTTTTAATTTATATTATGTCCGAGTTTTAGACCTTGTAATTTTATTTTAATCAATTTTTTTTATTATTATAATATTAAAAACAATCTACGGAAGTGTGGTTATGACATAACTCAAATAAATAAAATAGAGATTAGCTTTGAGACAAAATTTTCTATTTAAGACAAAAACAATTTGAGACAAAAATATTTAAGACAAAAACAATTTGAGACAAAAAAATTAAGACAAAAGTATTTTAAGACAAAATTTTATATTTAAGACAAAACGAATTTGAGACAAAAATATTTTAAGACAAAACTTTATATTTAAGACAAAAGCAGTTTGAGACAAATATATTTTAAGACAAAAGCAATTTGAGACAAAAATATTTTAAGACAAAATTTTAGATTTAAGACAAAAGCACTTTGAGACAAAAATATTTAAGACAAAACTTTATATTTAAGACAATGGCGACTTAAGACAATGACAATTAAGACGAAACCCATTTAAGATAGTTAGCAATTAAGACAAAATCATTAGCATTCAGAAGTTTGCATTGAAATATCCATGAGTGGATAGTGGATAAAATTATATTTTTATTTTTGAAAATAGATATTCAAACCACATGAAATTTAATCATGTCATATTTATTTCTTTTATATTATATTTTTCTTTTTTCATCAAACCACATTCTAAAAATTTAATAAATAAATAGATAAAAAAATATTATTTTTTGGTTGGCAACTCAAGGGGATTTGAACTTTGAATCTCGTGTTTTAACCATAGGTGCTCCAACACTAATATTCTTGGGCATATTATGTTTTTTCCTGCTAACCGCTCCAAATATAACCTCTAAGAACTAGTAGGGTCCAAGGAAAAGAGCTACAAGTTCCCCAAATCTGATCTACATTTCATGGACAATCACATTTCCCCCAAATGTCCTCCACATATTTGCCTTGGTGTATTGGAGTTTGAAAAATACATAGGATGCCACAAGTAATCCTAATCATAAGACTCAACTTTCCTAATGACTAGGAGGCCTTAAAAATAAAGAAACATCTTAACTTATGCCTAAAATTACTAAAATTTCCTATCCCAAATATGAAATTAGAAATTCTACAAAATTATAGGGCAACAAGAAAACCAACTTCCTCTTCCAAAAATCTCTTAGACCTTATGGAGGACAAATACAAATTTTGAAATAAATCGTTGAAATTATGCTCTTGCATCAATAGTTACCAATGTATCCTTGTAGGCCACCCCCTTTAACAATAGTAATACCAATGTCCTTTACCAGCTAGAAGGAACTCCTTACATAATTCTCTCTTAGATCCCCTTAACCCATTGCAATGATTGTCTTTTATGCCTACCTAGTTGCAAGCACATTAAGAAGCAATGTAGCATATTGATGGTTGAGGATTTCGATAAGTATGTGATTTTGTTGACATCTTGTGACTGTCCCGTATGTGAATATATAAAATCTTGGATGCATGTCGCCCTGAAACTATAACATGACTTAGTATTGCCTATCATACCATGTCACTTCCTCCTCGAGACACCTAGAACTCACTAACACTTCCTGTCACACACTCTTATTCATTCATTTATGAATTTTGACCTAGTGCGCCTCTGTTATGTTTTCCTGGCACTACCTAACACTCCTTAGCACACATTGGCACACCTAGGCACTTGGAACAACTTTGTATGCTTCCCTAGCACTCTAACATGCCTTGGCACTTCCTAGAATACCGTGTCACTCCCTTCTTAACACACCTGGAACTGGCTTATACTTCATTTCCATGCATTTTAAACTAGTGCCCCCTCTTGTTTCCCTGACACTTGGCCCTCACACTCCCTAGCATGTGTTCATGCCACACCTTGGCACCTGCCACATCTTGGCATGCCTATCATGCCTTGGAACGGCCTAACATGTCTTAGTACTTCTAGGAATTCCCTGACACACCTTGGTATTCCTTAGCTTTCAAGTCGTCATAGATAACCTTGCTTTTTTTGTGACTTGGGAACCCAACCAAGTCATTGGAAAATCGATGTTGTGCCTAGCCCAAAGTTTCCCTATGTCTGAAACTACTTTGTCCAACCCTTTATGTAACCATAGGCTTACCTCCTACAAGTCTTATTCTGACCTTCTCCTAACAAACTTTATCCTTGAGACACTTGGAATTCGTTGACACTACTTGGCACACACTCTTATTCGTTCATTTCCATGCATTTTGACCTATTTCTCCCTTGCAATGTCCTGGCACTCCCTGACAGTCCTCAACATCCATTGACACTTTCTGGCATGTGTTAGCATGCCTTTTCATTCCTTGGCACACATTGACAATCCTTAGTTATCATGCCCTCACAATTACCCTTACTTTTTTGGAACTTGGGAACCCAACCAAGTCTTGCCTTGAATATAACAACTTGACCAAGTTACGGTTACTACAACTAGATTGTGCCTTGTTCACCTAAGAAATGACTATAACCCCTCACCCATTTAACCCCCTAAACGCTAAAACCCTAACCCATTTAACCCCCTAAACGCTAAACCCCTAACCCATTTAACCACTTAAACCCTTAACCCCTAACCCCTTAAACCCTAATTCACGACCCCTAACCCATTTAACCCCCTAAACCCCTAAAACCCTAACCCATTTAACCCCCAAACCCTAACCCCTAACCCCTAAAATACTTAACTACTAAATCCCCTAACCCCCTAAACCTCTAAACCCCTAACCCATTTAACCCCCTAAACCTCTAACCTCTTAACCTCTAACCCCTTAACCCCTTAACCCCTAACCCCTAATCCCTAAAATCCTTAACTGCTAAATCCCCTAACCCCCTAAACCTCTAAACCCCTAAACCCATTTAACCCTGTAAACCCTAAATGACTAACCCTTAACCCCTAACCCCTTAAGCCCTAATTCCCAACCCCTAACCCATTTAACCCCTAAAACCCTAACCCATTTAACCCCTAAACCCTAAACCTCTAAACCTTTAAACCCCTAAACCACTAACACCTAAACCCCTAATCCCTTAACCCCTAAACCCCTAAACCGTTAACGCTTAACCATTAACCCATTAACCCCTTAACCCTAACCCCTAAAATCATTAACTGCTAAATCCACTAAGCCCTAAGCCCCTAATCCCTAATCCCTTAACCACTAGCTCATTATTCACCTAACCCCTAACTGCGCCTAAATCCCCTAACGCCTAAGCCCCCAATCCCTAATCCCTTAACCAATAACTCATTATTCCTCTAACCCCTAAATGCGCCTAAATCCCATAACCCCTAAACCCCCAATCCATAACCCCTTAACCACTAACTCATTATTCCCCTAACCCCAATCCCTAATCCCTTAAATACTAATGCATTATGCCCCTAACCCTTAAGCCCCCAATCCCTAACCCCTTAACCACTAACGAGAATATACCATAGTGGGCATGCACAAGAAGAAGAACCAAAGAAATCAAATTCAATAAAGGAAGCACAACCACCACTCCAAACTCGCTTCTCTAAAACACATACAACTACAATAAATCCCATTGAAGCTTACAAATTTATCAAGCCCTAATTAAATTACTAATAAATTCAACAAGCCAACATGCTACAATTTGTTGAGTCAACCCCAAATCAATTAGTAATTATTGCATGAATGTACATTTGTTTGTAGTTTTATTTAAAAGGCTGAAATTCTCTCAAGAGCCTATAGAATATATCCAAAAGTTAAAAAAATGGAAATTTTGCTTACCTCCACAAGGTATCATCACACCCGGATAGGTGAAAACATACAAGTCTAAATCTTCTACCTCTAAGTCTCAATGGCACTTCAACATGTCAATAACATACTTGCAACAATGCTTAATGAGTTTTGTCTATTGGCTAAAGATATGTACATCCATCCATCCAAAAATAAACATCTCAATCAATCCAACACCATAAATTGTGCTAAATAGTTCATCATGTTATTTCAAATATTACAATATTTTCTTATATTAGCTCACATATTCCTTGAATATTTGAAAGCCAAACTACCTTAGCACAATATACCAGAAAGATTTGTACTCTAAAAGACAAAAAAAGACAACAAACTAAAATAGGAACTTTAACTGTAATTCAGACACTTCATTCTTAGCAACATGATATCTAATGAAGATGATATGTGGAAAAAAAGGCTTCATATATTGTCTATCACATGTCAAACCGAGTGAACAAACACATGCATAGAAAACATTAGAAATAGGGTTCATAGATTGACTTGTATTATATGGTTTAAAACCCTTCTTGTCTCCTTCAAGGGGGTTTCTGGAGGTCTTAAAAAAGACTTCCTTTTGCTAACTAAATGGATTTTTTTCTTTCACACATGTATGGAAACATACTTTCCAAATCATATTGTAATAGATTCATAAGGTGATATTATTGGTATTAACTACACCTTATTTGGAGACATCATTTTTATTGTAGGGGTTGGTATCTTTCTATTGGATGTGGTTGGTGATGTGAAGACTACTCAATCTCTAGTAAAGATTCATACTAACTCTAACAAGCTTATGGATGCTTTTTTACAAAGGGAGACCCCTCTAAGCTTAACTCATTGGATTCTTTGTTTGTTCATGCTAATTATTGTTCTCAACTTTCCTTCTCCAAGGGGTTGAGACTATTTGCTTCATTTATTTTATATGGCCTGGTGAAAGAAGAAGAATGGAGATTGTCTCCACATCTTTTCCATTTCGCTAAGTTACAAAAAAAGAGTCAAATTATATAGCCAATAGACTAATAGTTTCTTGATACACCTTTAGTGAGCTATGCATAGCTCTCACCTATCATTGTAGCTCAATGAAATGACATCTAATAGCTCCAAGACACCATTATAAATGGAGTAGTTGTGAAGTTGTTGTTAAATGATCGCCTCCAAATGTTCAATTCTCATGAATTTTGGGGGAGGGGGGTCTTTTGGTGTATTGAGCGGGGCAAGGGGACATAAGGGTAGCATGGATGGGTAGAAGTGAGAGGTTCGAGCATGGTTTACTGAGATCTATAATCCTAACATTAGAGAATGAGAAGGAGCCTTAGGGCCTTATGGCATAGGGGATAGGGGACCTATAGGTAAGGCAATGAGAGAAATTGATAGGGGAACCCCCAATAGTTGTGACAAGGGGATTAGGGGCCACATTATCACAACCCATACGCACTTAACCCATAACCACTAAAGTCCCTATCCCTTTAACCCCAAAGCCACAATCCCTTAATCCCTACACCCATAACTCATAACAAATTAACCCCTTGATCCCTTAAACCCAAAGCCATTAACCCCTTAACCCCTAACCACTAACTTATAATCCTTGAACCCCATAAACCCTAATCCCATATCCTCTTAAACCTTGACCCTTAACCCATAATCCCTAACCCCTAAACTCATTAACCCCTAACCCCTTAACCTTCTGACACCTAAATAACATAACCCTTAGGCACTTAACCCCTAAATCCCCTAACATGTAAGCCCTTGATGGTTGAGATTAACCCCTAAATCCCTTAGCCACTAAGCCATTAACCTCTAACCCTTAAACCCCCTAACCTCTAACCCTTAAACCCCCTAACCTCTAAATCCCATAAGCCCTAACCCTTTACCCTTTACCCTTAACCCCTTGCTCCTAAACCCTTAAACCCATTAACTCCTAGAACCCCTTATCCTTTATCCCAAACCATAGGTGCTCCAACGCTAATATTCTTGGGCATATTATGCTTTTTCCTGCTAACCGCTCCAAATACAACCTCTAAGAACTAGTAGGGTCCAAGGAAAAGAGCTACAAGTTCCCCAAATCCGATCTACATTTGATGGACAATCACATTTCCCCCAAATTTCCTCCACATATTTGCCTTGGTGTATTGGAGTTTGAAAAATACATAGGATGCCACAAGTAATCCTAATCATAAGACTCAACTTTCCTAATGACTAGGAGGCCTTAAAAATAAAAAATAAAAACATCTTAACTTATGCCTAAAATTACTAAAATTTCCTATCCCAAATATGAAGTTAGAAATTCTACAAAATTATAGGGCAACAAGGAAACCAACTTCCTCTTCTATAAATCTCTAAGACCTTATGGAGGACAAATACAAATTTTGAAATAAATTGTTGAAATTGTGCTCTTGCATCAATAGCTACCAATGTATCCTTGTAGGCCACCCCCTTTAACAATAGTAATACCAATGGCCTTTACCTAGAAGGAACTCCTTACATAATTCTCTCTTAGATCCCCTTAACCCATTGTAATGATTGTCATTGATGCCTACCTAGTTGAAAGCACATTAAGAAGCAATGTAGCATATTCCTGGTTGAGGATTTCGATAAGTATGTGATTTTGTTGACATCTTGTGACTGTCCCGTATGTGAATATATAAAATCATTTTTTTTATACCAGTTTAAGGATTGACACCATCAAGTGTGTGCCCTAACATGGATGGAACACTAACTGCATGTTGTATATATTGTAATGTAAATGAATAATCTCTTCTGGAAAAGGCTCCACTCATAATGCCATTTCGCAAATGCTTGCACTTAGTAATCGTGGTCAGATTTTAAGGTGCCATGTTCTCGTAAGGGTAAACCTACCTATCCATCTCTTTAAACGCACACATCACACATGTTGGCTTGATCTTGTGCTTGTTGTGGGGAAAATGTTGTTGCAGTGGAACCCCCAAATCAGATTTATTTGGGTTGACCCTGATTTGAATAGCTCTGAATGACTTCAAATTACCCTTGCCTTGACTGCGCAATCCTCATTGGCATCTCCAATGGATGTGTGATGCATTGGATGCATCAACATAGTCACAACTGATAGTCACACTACCCTTTCACCTATCTCTCCACTGAGTCTCCACTGGAACTCCCATGCAAGTAGTTAACTGTTGTATCTGTTCAGTTGATTAATGAGTTATTATTTTTGAATTAATTTAACTAATTAATTCACTGCACTCCCACTAATGTATCAATCAGTTAGAAATAGACACAATTAGTTCAATTGAGTTTAACTCCAAGGATGTAGTTAAACTGAAACAAACTCCATGAACTACTTCACCAACTCCATCATAACTCTGCCACTTGAGTCCTGACTTGAGTCCTCCATGCATGAACACCATTAAACCCTAGGAATTGTGTAATTCCTTTAGCTAGCTAATCTACCACACCTGTTAACTGAAATTAAGTGCTCCAAGAGAATAAGTTGTTATTTAGGGTCTAATTATTAGTAAGAGCTAATAATAATCGACGCTTCTATTTTTAGATCAGCGATCTATAAATAGACTTCACCCAATATGTCTAAAAATAGAAATCCATCTATTTTTCCAACTTGACCAACCATCCACAAATAGCATCCTGCAACTTCTGAAATATGGTCTCCATGTATAAAAATAGACATAGTCTAAAAATAGACTTGCGCCAAAAATAGCCTATGAGCCCACTTAGTGAAGGCGAATCTTTTCACTAAGCTCATCATCTTGTTGAATCTCAACACCTAGAACTCGCTAACACTCCCTGTCACACACTCTTATTCATTCATGTATTAATTTTGACCTAGTGCTATGTTATGTTTTCCTGGCACTCCCTAACACTCCTTAGCACGCATTGGCACACCTTGGCACTTGGAACATCTTTGTATGCTTCCCTAGCACTCTAACATGCCTTGGAAGTTCCTAGAATATTGTGTCACTCCCTTCTTAGCACACCTGGAACTGGTTGATACTTCATTTCCATGAATTTTAAACTAGTGCTCCCTTGTGTTTCCTTGACACTTGGCCCTCACACTCCCTAGCATGTATTCATGCCACACCCTGGCACCTGCCACATCTTGGCATGCCTATCATGCCTTGGAACTACCTAACATGTGTTAGTACTTCTAGGAATTCCCTGACACACCTTGGTATTCCTTAGCTTTCATGCCGTCATAGATAACCTTACTTTTTTTGCGACTTGGGAACCCAACCAAGTCAATGGAAAATAAATGTTGTGCCCAACCCAAATTTTCCTTTGTCTGAAACTACTTTGCGCAACCCTTTATGTAACCATAGGCTTACCTCCTACAAGTCTTATTTCGGCCTTCCCCTAACACACTTTATCCTTGAGACACTTGGATTTCATTGACACTACTTGGCACACACTCTTATTCGTTCATTTCCATGCATTTTGACCTAGTTCTCCCTTGCAATGTCCTGGCACTCCCTAACACTCCTCAACATCCATTGACACTTTCTAGCATGTGTTAGCATTCCTTTTCATTCCTTGGCACACACTGACACTCCTTAGTTCTCATGCCCTCACAATTACCCTTACTTTTTTGGAACTTGGGATCCCAACCAAGTCTTGCCTTGACTATAACAACTTGACCAAGTTATGTTTACTACAACTATATTATGCCTTGTTCACCTAATAAATGGCTATAACCCCTCACACATTTAACCCCCTAAACCCTAAACCCCTAACCCATTTAACCCCCTAAACCCTAAACCTCTAAACCTTTAACCCCTAACTGCTTAAACCCTAATTCCCGACCTTAACCCATTTAACCCCTTAAACCCCTAGAAACCTAACCCATTTAACCCCCAAACCCTAACCCCCAAAACCAAACCCCAAACCCCTTTAACCCTAATTCCTAACCCTATCCCATTTAACCCCTAAACCCCTAAAAACCTAACCCATTTAACCCCAAAACCTAACCCCTAACCCCTTTAACCCCTAACCACTAAAATCCTTAATTCCTAAATCCCCTAACCCCCTAAACCTTTAAACCCCTAACCCATTTAACAACCTAAACATCTAACCCCTTAACCCCTTAACCCCTAACCCCTAAAATCCTTAACTACTAAATCCCCTAACCCCCTAAACCTCTAAACCCCTAAACCCATTTAACCCTGTAAACCCTAAACGTCTAACCCTTAACCCCTTAAGCCCTAATTCCCAACCCCTAACCCATTTAACCCCCTAAACCCCTAAAACCCTAACCCATTTAACCCCCAAAACCCTAAACCTCTAAACCCTTAAACCCCTAAACCACTAACACCTAAACCCCTAACCCCTTAACCCCTAAACTGTTAACGCTTAACCATTAACCCATTAACCCCTCACCCCTAACCCCTAAAATCCTTAACTTCTAAATCCCCTAAGTTCCTAATCCCTAATCCCTTAACCACTAGCTCATTATTCACGTAACCCCTAACTGCGCCTAAATCCCCCAACCCCTAAGCCCCCAATCCCTAATCCCTTAACCACTAACTCATTATTCCCCTAACCCCTAAATGCCCCTAAATCCGCTAACCCCTAACCCCCCAATCCATAACCCCTTAACCACTAACTCATTATTCCCCTAACTCGAATCCCTAATCCCTTAAATACTAACTCATTATGCCCCTAACCCCTAAATGCGCCTAAATCCCCTAACCCTTAAGCCCCCAATCCCTAACCCCTTAACCACTAACACATTATTCCCCTAAACCCTAAACCTCTAACCCTTAAGCCCCTATTCCCCTAACCCCTTATTCTACCAGGCTCGTGGTGCTTTCTTGAGGCCATACAAGGATTTCACCGCTTGCATGCTTTATGTTCCTAACCCTTCACAAAAAATCCTTCTGGTTGGGACACAAAAACATTCTCTTTCATATCTCCATTCAAGAAAGCAATTTTTACATCCATTTGATGGAATTTCCAACTTTTTGAGTTTCTAGGGCAAAGAATGTCCATATGGTATCCCATTTTGCTATGGGGGAAAAAGTATTCTCATAATAGACCCCTTCTTTTTGTGTAAAACCTTTTGCCACAAGCCTAGATTTATTCTTTTCAAGTGAGCTGTCTGCTTTATACTTGTTTTTGAAAAATGTTAGTGCTTAATTTAGCAAGGGTCCTAGGAGGGGTTCCAAAGGGACTACTACTAGATCAAGTGGAAACAATGGGACAAGGACCCATTGTCACCTCATTCAATTTCCCTTGCTCTTTATGAACTTTCATTGATGGGAGTAGTCTCGATATAGGGAAATTACTAGAATGATGAGACCAATAATGATGCACAATGTGATTTCCAATGCCCATTCAAAGAAGAGGATTAGATAATAGGTTCCCTACTTTAGAAGCAAAAGAAGGACTCTCCAAGAAAGGCTCGAGGGAAAGATGACCTCGGGTTTAGGAATATTAAAAAATGATGAATGCCTAAGATCAAAACTTCCAAAATCCCTCTCTTGTGATTGACGTGTTTATACTAGGCTTCAAAGTGAGGCAAGTAAAAATTCAATTAAAGTATGAGCTTTGGGAGAATCTGGGGTGACTTTCCATGAATTGTTTTTTGAGAGAAATACTATAAGAGACTAAGGTTTGGGAGATATACCGTGGTAAAGGCTCATCCAATGATCATTTATAGTTAAGATAATAGGTTTTGAATGATGAACTACAAAGTGAAAACCTTCAATAAATCCTCAAGTCAAAGGAGCATCAAGGGTTCCCTCTTGGTGTGATAGTTAGGGCATCAATTTATTTGAAATTCCACCATCGTATTTTGTTCAAAATTGGAGGATGCCTAGAGCTCTAATCTAGCCTAGGAAGTGATGCCTTGCTTGAGGGCCTTTTTCTATTTTTATACACCTTATCCTTTTTTATTTTAGCCTCTCTATGCATCATACTATTTTAGAGAAAATAAACCTTTATTCCCACACCTTGCATGTGAGCCTCTTCTTGGAAACTCCACATGATGCAATTCAACCTAGCCATATATGCATGGTTTATTTTCTTCATGAAGTCAAATTAGACCTATTTTAATCCACACATGTTAATTATTACAATGAGAAAGGTAAATATTGAGAGGTGATATAGTCAAAAGGGATTATTATTGGCATATTTCGTGTTTCAACCATGCAAACGGTGAACAGTCTTGGAGAAGGTGTGCTCAAGGAGGATCATTCTAGGAAATGTTTGTATTTCATCCCTACAAACAAAAATCAATAGATATATATGGTTACTAAAGGAAAAGAACAAGTTATTACAAAGGGGACACCATACTGAACTATTTCTAGTAGGTTGGAACTTCATAATAAGAAAAAAATAGATATCATGGAGAAGTAGTGCCACGGTGTTGTGTTGACTTGTTGCTCATACATTTAATGCACTATTATGAGTATTACGTGCTAAAATAACACATATTTTAGAAGACATGTGCCTCACTAAAGATACATTAAACACAATTCTCAATTAAAGGGAAAACATTAGCTACAAAGTGTTTTGAGGAGATGTGTGCTTTCAACAAACCTAGTTTTGAAAGAGAGAAAATTCACTAGAGAGATCGATGCTATTTAATGAAAATTCACTAGACTGGAAATTTAGTACCGATTTCAAGGTAGATCGATGCTATTTAATGAAAGTGCCCTAGATTTTGATTGAGGTATAAAGCGCCTGAGTATATTGTGAAAATGGAATGTTGGAGAGGTTTTAATTATGCATTTTATTGTGTAATTACAGTAAAATAATATGAGCAATGGTTTTACATATCCGCGACTTGTAGCTGACCATTTATGGTTTTATTGGATAAAAACCACAGAAGCTTAGAAGTAGAAGTCCATTCCTACGTTGATGAATGAACAGGGGGGTTTTGATGCATGTTCGAAACATTAAAATGTATCACGGTGGAAGACCAAGCAAAGGCACAACACCATTGAAATATTGTAGTGAAGAATTAAAGGCAAAATACGCACAACAAAAACGCTGTCTAAAGGAGAAGTGACTGGTCAAGCAATGACACGGTGGAACTTTGGTCACAACGCAATGAACCAAGAGGTGGCATTAGATATAAGCCAATAGCTGTGTGGTGGATTTTTTTGATAGAACCGGACTGTTCAAATGGTCGAACGAAGGAGTAGCAGTGAATTTATGAGAATGGAATGGAATCCATTTTCCGCGTAATGGTGGTTTAAGCTTGTGGACCTGAGGCGTTAGTAATTGCATTATGGATCAAAGTATAGTGTCGAAGGATTGGATGGGAACCTGGCCCTATTTGGTCGACTGCGTAGAGAGTGAAGGTTTAATGAACCAATAAGTCAAGCAATGGACCGAATGAGGAATCAATGAACAAAAAGCGAGGACGCAGTGAAGTATGAGTCAAGACTCATTCAATGGCAGAGAATTGAACCGTGCAAATCGAAGGTGTAGAATTGAAGGCGAAATTTTGAAGTGAAGCAGTTTGGGAAAACCACATATGGTTTTTACGTGGCTTCCAAATGGTAAGCAGTTTCTTTGAAATAGAACGCGATATCACTCGTTGCTCGACACGTGGTGATAGGCGGTTTTAGAATCCCACTTATGTCAAGTAATTTTGGGAAAACAAAGGACGTTCATGTTAGTCGCGCGATTTCCGTCCGATCTTAACCATCAGAGATCAACGATGTTCGCGTTGTCAAGTTACACAAGGGTTAACAAAGGGTCCAAATGCATGGTTGAGGCGTGAACGAAGTGTACATTTATGAATATTGGTGCGTGGTTAATTAACCAAGGTCAAAGACTTGGGTAATTGAAATGTTACGTGAGCACATTGAATAAAGAGCATATTTGGATTTCAAACATAAGAGTTTGCATCAATTAAAGCGATATTGTTGTGGGAACTGGGTATAATCCTGTTGGTCAGGTTAATGTATGTTTTGACTTGCTGGTGATTTGGTCTCCTTTTAAAACCAAAGCTAAATGTTCCCATATGATGTGAAGGTTCAATTGAGGATTGAATATGGACCAAAGTGAAGAGCGCGCCGAGTAAATACTTTGATTACATGGTGCTTGTCTTCCCCACAAATAAACTTTGATTACATGGTGCTTTGTCAAATAAAATTTGATTAACTATAAAGGGAATAAGTTTTTTTGCATAATACACATGAAGCTCCAAGCTTATTTATTAAAACATATTTTTATGTATAAGTAATAGATTTGATTTGTACAATTTTTATATGTGTGGTTGCATGTTTTGGGCACATTGTTGGAGGTTTTATCTCTAGGATTGTGGATGACAAAGGAAACAAGGGGGTATATAAAGGTACAATTTCCTTATTGGAGAAGATTAAAGTTGCAAGTTCCTTCCCTACATTTTAATTTCTTTTTTATATTCTTACTTTCAAGATTAATACATTAGATACTAGATCTCTAGCATGGTTCTTTGCTTTTGTAATCTACTCTTTGGTAAGAACCACCATAAACATTTCCTTATGCTCTAAGATCATTAAAGTGACTTGGTTTGTTAAACTGTTCAGGTGTGAATGAAATTAAAATAAAATTGCGGAAGTATGGCAAAATTTTAATATTTAAAATCATTGTGGGTTGAGAGATCTGGGGTCAAACCCAAGGGTTATCGGCTATATTTGTATGGCAATATTTCGCAACTATTTTACAACTCAAAACTATAGGCCTGCTAGCCTATTAACACATTATGTTAAATTGTAGCGTCTTTGTTATGCGCTGGCGCCCGCAAGGCCGCCCACAGATCAACCCCTGCGGCCTCCGGGCGGTTACCCAGTGGTGTTCTCAGAAGTGGGCGCCTGGAAAGGGCCGCCTCTGCCCGCCCTTTTCTGTTGAACTGTGCTGTCGACTACGTGACCGACGCCGCGGCGGCCGCCCCTGCGCAGCCTCCTGGTTCCGTTGGTGGCCCAAAAAGCACTGGCCTCTCTGGAAATGTGACTGATGAGTTCACCGGTGCTGGAGCCGTCGGCCATGTCTCGCAAGTCATCGGTGCCGTCGTTGATGTCCGTTTTCCGACGGGGTTGCCGCCGACCCTCACAGCGCTGGAGGTCCTTGACAATCCCATTCGTCTTGTGCTCGAGGTCGCCCAGCATTTGGGAGAGAACACTGTCAGGACCATTGCCATGGATGAAACTGAGGGGCTTGTCCGTGGTCAGAAGGTTTTGAACACGGGATCGCCCATCATGGTAAGGGCTCTATTTTGTTGCCCCTTTTTGGCTTTCCAAGAGGGGTATAATTCTTTTTACGAGAGAAAATTTATTCACGTGGGTCCACGCGGCATATCATATGTTCATGAATTTGTGAACAGATGCATTGGTTAAAATGCATCTCATATTTTGATCGATTTCTTTTGCAGGCTTGAAAATGGATTTACTAATCGAAATGTATTTTAGGGTTTTAGCTTCTATTTCTCCCATCTTCCCTTAGTGAATTTATCGTTTTAATTGGTCGGATTTCGAATTTTTTTACAACGATTTCAATGAATATGTAATGCATTACAAATATGGTTTTTAGGTGAAACATGGTTGTCAGTCTTTCCGCTCCTTAAGGGACCTTATCGCTTAATAATCTGATAAATAAAATATGCTGATACGACTATATTCTGATAAATGGAATCTGTTCATTGTGCTACGAGTAATCTATTACGAAAACTAACCGAAAATCTACAAACTTCTTCTGAGTTAAAAATGTGTTTCTTATCAAGTTACTCAAAATCTGTTGACAATCACGGCATTGGCCTATTCAATTTTTGTGAATAATGTATTTTTTTGGAATATGTTATTTGCATTACCCTGAAGATTATATAATCCAAGAGTTGTACATGATCTCTTCTTGCTGTGTTACTTTGGAATCTGTTACTTGCATGCTTGTAAAGATTCTAAAACCCTCTAGTCGTGCATGATCTGCCTTCTGTGTTCTTAGACCATATTACAGTGAACACAGCCCCAGTTAGCCCCCAGACGACATCATCAACCATTTTACAATGGTCAACACCCCTGCCTCGGCCATCAAGACTAGCAGGCCCTGACATCCTCCCTCTCTCTATCAACACCAATATCTCTAGTCTCTGTCCTCCCTACTGTATTAGTGCTCTTAAATTTTGTATTCTAGATAGACTGCTAGGATATACCTTAGCTAGACATTTAGTTATGCTTCTTTCTTTTTCTACCTTTCGTGGTTTTCAATATTGTTATAGGACTTGTTTTAGTACTTCGACATTGTATTCACTCTTTGTTATCTCATGCAAGGCTACAAAGCCAAAGTGACTGCTCCTTATGTATGCAAATATGTCCAATAGAATAACATAAACTCAGCACCCTCATCTGCTAGTTTAAATAATGTATTTAGGCTTCATATGCAGTGTATAGCATACTCAAACCAATCCTCCAAACAGGGGATCCTTGCTGCTGAGAATACGCTACAGGACCATAAATCAACCTCTAATGAGGACAACATCCTCATTACATGAATAGGTGCCCTGCACATTAGCAGTATGCCATAGAAATAGCATTTAATCTCATGCAAATGAAACTCCAAAAGGCTACAGTCTGGAAATAAGATACATGGACAGCCTAGAACTGATAGCATCTCCCTTCAGCTACAAGATGAGAACATCCATAACACTTCATTTGTCGACTATCAATCTGATTAGTCTGGCAAGATTTCTATACATATTGCCTTCCATAGCAACGATCTTCCAGGCATACTAGTGACAGACAGTTGAGTTAAACTGCAGTACAAGGATCCATTCTAGATTCACCAATTGCATAAGATCTTAATCTCAGATCCTTGCAAACATCAACAGAAAATGCTTTTAGCTTTGTTGAAAGCTTTAGTCTGAAACAAAAATGATGATCTTTGTACATGCTTCAAATCAAATTCTGCTAATGCAAGACAACATGCATTAATTTCAATCTAAATGCCCTATACAGTCTTCGTGGCTGCTAATGCTGCCAAGGTATTGATCTACATTGATGTATGGTTCAGTTATGCTATTCAATTTGTTGTTCATGTCATTGTAGTTTTTTCTCTCTGATTCTTTTATAAGGTCTTAACAATGAATTTATTCATCTGGGAACAAGGAAAATTGATTAGGTTCTCCCTTTTTCTTTATTAGTAGTTTTATTTCTGCACTTTTTCTTCTTCCTTTGATGAACTAAGTTGCAGATTTGGAAACATATTATAGCCATGAAACAACACTTTTATAATTTGATTAAAACAAGAAATGTTTTTGGGAAAGTGAGTCAAATTCTTGCTTTCATAATCAACGTTAAGTAATAGGTGGTTTGGAGGAGCAGCATGAGCGTCAGAAGCTTTTGTGGGGGTCTTACAGGTTTTAGTGGTGTGCCTGATGTACATTAGCTATTGATATTAACTTCATATTGGGCATTGCGTGTTTTTGAACTTGTAATTATGAATGGCTAGATGTTTTATGGGATGTAGATTTATAGGTTATATGCATCAAGAGTAGTGAACAATGTGAGAGCTGGTTCGGAATGAAAAGGGCAGAGTTGTATTGGAGAGAAAGGATTTGAATTCTGGGGACATAGATACTTGTAAGTGATGCCCAACAAGGAGAAATAAATTCAATCTAAATTCCAGCCACGATGACTGTACAGGGCATTTAGATACAGTCTTCGTGGCTGCCATTTGCTAATACATCTCCTCGTGGCAGCATTGGATTTAATTTCATTATGAAATTTCACTCTTAAAATCAGCAGCATATACATGCAGGATCTGATCAAAATCACCTTTTGTTCTTAGAACAAAAAACAGTGTCATTTTAAGCACTCAAGATAGTTCTCCTTTTTCTGTAAATATGCATGCTAAGTTCAGTGCTAAACCAAGCAAAGGATAGCACCCCACAGCTGCACCCTACTGTAATGATACATGTAGGAAATCAGGACCCCAAAATAGTACCTCAGGAGTGGGCCCTCATGTGTTGGTGAGAATGCACAAAATTTATTTTCAGAGTTGTCCCTTATCTCTCTTTGCATGTTGGGTTAAAACACAGCATGAGCACACTGTGTCTTCAATAGAAGTGCTCCTTATGTATGCAAATATGTCCAATATAATAACATAAACTCAGCACCCTCATCTGCTAGTTTAAATAATGTATTTAGGCTTCATATGCAGTGTCTACCTTCTTTATTGCAAACCCCAATGCTTAAATTGTCACAATATTGAAAGAGGTATCGAGTATTCTCCCCATTCTGCAACTATTCTCGAACCCAGGGGCATCTGCAGATGTGTTCCCGTATGTGTTCTTAAACAATTCCAAAAGGGATGGAAAGTCAATCACCCACCCGCATTCTGTCTTAGAGTCATGTGTGGTTGTCTTGTCAATCCTGTTTTCTTGTCAATAACAGCTGCCAATGGTAATTGGATGTTGCTGACTGCTAATAAGAACCTTATTTTTCATTGGCTTATCATGAAGTGAAGGACTGTAATGTCTGAACTTCGATTTCTATGAAAAATTAGGAGTTATCGCATAAGAATGATCAATAATGCTTCAAATGATTCAATTATTCTTTGGTCAATTACTATTCTGGGTTGAAGCATATCCATATAGAACATTCAGTTTTCACCTCTAGTCAGCAAGTTAAATGAAGGGTTTCTTCTTCCAATTGAGTTCCATTTAGCTTCCTGGAGTGAGTTTTTAATGGAGTGGTTAGTTTTAAGTTTGAACATTGTACATTTAATGTGGGATTTCTAGGAATGGTTTCCATTTTTTGCTAGGTTTACTATATTGTTCATTTGGATGTAGTGGCAGAAACATTTTAAAAAATCACACTTACTATATTAAATCATTATTTCTTTAAATAACTGCTTCCAGCCCTTGTATATGGCTACAAAATCATAGGTACAATTGGAATTTCCCATGTTCAACGTCTCAGTGGAGTTTGCCCTCAGTTAAATTTCTCTGGCACAAATGTTAAAAGAGATAGGATGCATTCACTTCTCAATGTGTTGTGGATTCAAAATTTTGTTCTTCCATATATGTCCTTCTGGTACCATAAATGAACTGTGCAATTTGACATTTTATGGGAAGAGCTGTCATCTCAAGAACATCTCTCTTTGCCAGCATCAAGGGCATACTGTCAACTGCATTCAAAGAGGTATGTTCTAAATGATTTTGAAATCCACTGATGTTTATAGCATAGTGTCTTTCATATCTGCGATTAGTTTATTTCTGAACATGCTGTCCATTTTATATTTTTGTCAAATCATTTACCATACACCGTGGAAAAGTGTTTTGCTTTGAACATAGGATGCAAAAAACTTGTAAGGTAAGCTTACAGGTGCGTCCAATATCCAGGCTGGTAGCTATAGTGGAGGAATGAAGTCCTGCCTTAGTTGGGAAGTAGGTCTTTATGGGGAATCCCAAACTTATCTTCCTTGATGAGCCCTCGAAGACATATTTCAGAAATCGGGAAGATCATTAATTAAGAAGCCCTCGAACCGATGGTCCTCGAACTTGCAAGAGCAAGGGAATAGCGAACTTGCAAGAGCAGGGGAATAGATTGTAGGGATGTTATGCAGGCGAGCAAGCTGACCCTAGCTGAAACCCACCCATCACAGGTGAAGGTGTGGTTATATTCTAACTCAGAATCCCTATCCCTAGCCTTGATGCTTTCAGATTCATCACCTTCTGTATTCTTTGAAGTCTCCATCTTCTACAGCAACCCAAATCTCGGCTCTCACATTAGAGGCGTGTTTTCTGCGCCTCATAAAGTCCCGGTCGGCCAACAGGCCCAAAAAAGGCACGGGAGCCATCATTTTTATATCCGCAATGCCCAATCACGTTGGATCCCGCACGGTTCTGAGGGCCTGACTGCTGTGACAGAGCTCCGCTTCAAATCGAAGTTCAAGTTTTGGTTTTAGCTGTGTGGGTATCGAGGTGAGGGCTTCCATAGGCTCTGAGGTTTTGAAAAAACTTAGGATTGTGAAATTGGTACACGGATTTTCGATGAAGATCGCGGCGTCTCAGCTTCTGAAGGGAAATATGGGTCATGGCTGCCAAGCTTAAGGACGAGCAAGGGACTTCGAAATTGAAGGGCGAGGGTTTTGAACCTAGGAATCTAGTATGTATTAGTTTGATTAAGTGTTGTGTCGTTGATAGTAATGTTTTCGTTTAGTCAATTCAGCTTTCGCTTCAACATATGTTGTTGGGGCAGGACAATGGGGTTAGGGTTTAACCGCTTCAACATATGTTATTTGGGCAGGACAATGGGGTCAGGGTTTGTCCATCTTCTGTTGCTTGTTTGGCATCTCCAAAAACCTACGCTGGGGCAGGACAATGGGGTCAGGGTTTGGCCATATTCTATTGCTTGTCTAGCATCTCCAAAAAGCCTTGAAGATTTCTTGGTAGTATTTATATGCTTGGCCATCTTCTATTGCTTGTCCGGCATCTCCAAAAGCCTTGGGATCCATGCCAATTACTAAATTAGCTGGGGTTTAACCACCATGAGGTATAGTAATGTAAGAGATTTGTGGCTAGGGTTTCACTACCGCCTCTGTGGATTCCTTAATCGGCCCATATCCTTGTTCAATCCCACCATGTTGTTGTTCATCTAACAACATCTCTAGGACGAGAGTTTTATAATTCTAGGATGAGAGTTTTATAACTCTAGGACGAGAGTTTTATAAACTTTAGGACGAGAGTTTTATAACTCTAGGATGAGAGTTTTATGAACTCTAGGATGAGAGTTTTATAAACTCTAGGACGAGAGTTTTATGAACTCTAGGAAGAGAGTTTACCCGAGAGTTTATGTTAGTAAAACTCTCGGACAAGAAAATACTTAACTCTCGTTAGTCAATTGACCTTGACTAACCAATCGATTCTTTATATTACCACTTCATTCTCATGATTCAGCTTTATATTAGTGTTTTATAATATTAATTTAATATAAATTTAGAAATATAAACATAGTTGTTTTGTAAAGAACAAGACTCTCATATTACGAAAGATCTACAAAATAATTCCAAACTGTACACAATATTTACGAATTGACATTATAAGGGAACAAAAATAATTAATTGTAATATAAATTACATCATGTCTACATGCCATACAACATTTCAATAAGAGTCGGCATATGAAGACTATAGCAATGTTATAAATACCTCTAAATATTTGATCATAATAAATTACAGTATATTGAACAAAATTGCTACGGTTCAAAATATATTATAAACTGAGCATGGTAAGGCTGAGAGACCATAGTTTAATTAAAGAAAAAAATCGTATATTGCATGTTTGCATCACATATTTTCTGTTGAGAAAATAATAACAGATACACCCGATGAGTTTCCATTATGAGAGAAGACTAATAATTGGTCGAGTGGTAAATTGTGAGATTCCTTCTATGTAAAAAACTTGAACAAGTAACCTAAGGTTTGAAGACCATAAATTTCTTTCCAAAATGGAAGTATTTTTATATTAGTGTTTTAAAATATCAACTTAATATAAATTGCTTGAGTGACTTAGTCCCTTGATACATATTGACTTAGTCCAAACTTTCTTACGGGTTCTAATTCTCAAAAGGGTAATTGGAAATTAATTCCCCTTCCATGTTTTCGATGTTTTACTTTAAGAATGATTACATAAATTTTTTTTGGCCTACCAGTGATTTCAGCTAACTTTTCTTGCTACTCATTGTGTGCTATATATATATATATATATATATATTTTAATTCTAAATTTCTTCCTCTGGAAACATTCATCAACGAATCTAAATTATAAAACCACTTGGAAGGAAAATATCTGACCAAGTATCTAAATTGAAGTTCTTAAAGAATTAAGGTCTGAATTTCTTTAATGATCTATCATAGTTGGTCATCAGATATATACCAGTAACCCTCTTAACTATGCGGGTTTGTTCTTCCCTCCGGATTATTTTTGGTTACTAACACAATTACATTTGGGACCAAAATGAAATTTTCTCCAATTATTCTATCTTTGTAATCAATACTATAATCAATCATTCTACGCGTCATGTATGTTTTTGATAAGCGAAACCGCTACGAAATTTATGGCGGGAACGATGAAAATAACAGATGGGGTTTCTAGATTGGGGTCCCTTGACTAGGCCAAACGCTTATTGCCTCTATGATGGTGGAGGACTTCAGTTCCTAGTCCTTCTCGCAAGACCGTAGAACGAAACCCTGTAGGGCCAAGAACAAAACCTGAAGCCCTTATCACCCGCAGGCTTTAATCGCTGCAACGACAGCAACATGAGCGGTAAGGATAATCATCCTTCTAGTATTTCAGGCGGTTTGCGGCTGGATTGGTGCCGACGAGAGGTTTTGGGCGGACCATAAACCGCCCACGAGGACTGGTGGCAGAAATTTTGTAGAGAGATTGGCTACCCAAGGGGGATTCAATGCACCCAGATTGAATACAGCTCGGTTTAAGTGCTTGCCGTCTGTTTCTTCACCTGGTGGGGTGAGATCTCCTTATTTGACCATCCCCCTGGTCTCAGCCCTACTACCTCGCTGGATTCCCCTGTTCTGCTGTCTAAATCTCAGGTATGAACAAATCAGGTTTTCGCGATGTTCCTAGTTTGGGTGCTTTATACCGTAGTCTTGTTCTGGTTTGCTCATTTTTTTTTTCTTTTTCCGAGGAAAGAATCGTTGGCAGTCGGCAACAATTTGCCCATAGAAAATATTTGTTAGCCTGAATACATTTCAGATAACGTTATCAATATCAATAACTTTATTAACAAGTCTTTCTGATCAAATTTAAATGGAATTAATAATTAGCGCATGCTTAGTGTCGTGCCTGTAAGCAAATACTTTATCTCCCTTGGAATCGAACTTTTGTTGCCATGTCTTCGAGCCGCAGGATTAGTATTTTTAGAATAGACAAGGTAAAGAATAAAGTTTCAAGATGAGATAACGTTTTAGTGAAGGAATGTTTCTATTTAATTCCCACTTAAGAACATGAACAGAAGATTTAAATGTGCGAGTTGTGTGACATAAATATGTTTCCTTTTCTGTACCTTTCGTTCGCTTTTTGATCCCTTTGATGTCAGAGCGTAAACAATGTCCTGTACAATTTCTCATGATGTGCTTATATGTTTGACTATTGATTGATTTAATCACTGTCTTCAGCTCCAATGGATGTTTGATTAGAAATGTATTTTCTTTTTGTTTGCATAGACTTTGCAAGAGTATAGGTTGCTTTTGACTTTTCCTGCTTGTTAGTCAAGTTCCAGGCTCAGTCAAATTTATATGGACTTGTTTATTGTTTATCAGATAGACAGTTTCTCATAATGATCTAGGCTTTACGGTCTAATTCGAGCTAGGTTCAGATATCTGTATCTACTATGGCAATTCCCAAGCTGCCATATAGATGTTGAAGTTGTCCCCGGATAAGACCTAGCTGGCTAGGATAACTTAACTAGTAGGAATTCGGGATGCCCCAGAGCTGGGATAAGAGGATCTTCTCCGCTTACTCTACTTGGTCTGGTGCCTATGCATATCTACCTGTTACTATACGACGTTACCATCTCTACTTGGACCCAGGGAAGGTGTGTGAATGGTGAAAGCGCATTAAATTTCTGTCAACTTATTAGGCTAGAGTAATTCAGATTAAATTGAAAAATTCTACTTTTCCTTTGTTTCCCTTAGTGTGTTAATAATTAGACATTCTAACCATTGTTGTAGTTTCGGATCTAACTCTATATAAATAGGTTTATCATTAATTGCTCAACTTTTCTCTTGAGTTTTGTGAGCATAACCTCGATCCAAGGAACCAATAGGAGATTCTGTAAGGTAAGTAGAGAAAAACTTGCACTTAGATTGAATGGGTGTGTTAAAAAAAGAGCTCGAAAGCATATATGTGATGAACATCCCCAGAAATAGCAATGTTTAAATGTAAAATCAAGCTTTTCTCAGCACTATTGAGACTGATATCAAATCAGAATAAGCAGAAGCATCTTGCTTCTTAAGCATCCAAATGAACAAATAGCCTTTGCAAGCAATTGACAGTATACCTCTTCTAAACAAGATTCAAGAAAGGAAGAGATAAAAACTTACACTACTCTCAAAAATACTTTTCCATTGTTTTTTCCAAAGAAAAAGCAGAGAAAAAACTGTAATGCAATTCCATAGACCCAAGAAGATAGATAAAACCAATTGTTTTGAATCCCCAAGAAGCAATGCACACCAGAAGCAATGCACACCAATGGATGGTGCCTTGGAAAATAGAGGAAAATTGAAGTTGAACTTAATGCCAACAATCTAGCGCAAATTTGGAGTTCCACATAATATGGTTGAGGTTTTCCTCCTTCCCACACACCAAGCACCTATTATCTGTGAATCCACTTTTGGCTAAGCGAACCTTTGTTGACAACCTTGATAAATAATGAATCAGCCAAAGGATCAAAGCTTAATGGATATTTTGAGGGTCCACAGACTATGCAATCTTTTAATTCATCTCTTTTTAGGATCCATCAAAGGCCATCTAGGATTCAAAGTAGGGGCTAAGTGCAACTTCTTGCAAAGCAGACAATAAATCCTCTTGGTATCATAAAAATAAAGAGCCTTACCAAATGACCACACCCAATCTCTCCATCTAGGTCCTTGCATCAGAATGTTCATTTTAGATTGCTCTTTTGAAGGAATGAAGTTTTGGATGTCACCAATTAGTTACTCTGTCATAAACTATAAGAAGTTTTTCAATTTTGGTCCAAGATGTAGATTCCAAAACCCATAAATCATTCGAAAACAAAATTCCTTTCCCTCCTGAAATCAAGGGATTTCAGCCATATGCTGATCATTCAGTTTCCAACTCCAAATCAGGCATGAACAAAATCCCAACCAAAATTTCTACTAGAGAAGTTCCAACATAGATGCTTCATAAATACTCCCCAACACTTCCCAAATACTTTTTGGAATGAAAGTACTTGTCAATTTTATAATTGATAACATTTAATAAGAATAAGTAAAATCAAAGATCAGTGCTAAAGATTCTTTTGTCTACTGTCGGTACATCGAGTTATCATACTGCTTCTGATGTGAATAAAACTGTATTCAATAAGTTCAATTTATTTAAGGCTAGATTGATCAATACCTAATGATCAAATTTCATCTCCAGTCTCTACTTCTGTCATCCTTTTGTATTATAAATATGCATTGTTGGGTAATAAAAGACACAATTTAGTTTCAAAAATCTTTAAAGACCGTACTGTTTCTTTCAACTAGTGCTTTAAAGTTTAATATTTAATCATGAGCACAGTCCATGTTGAAATGTAACATTAATTGAAGGTATCAAAATTCAAGTGGAAAGAATATTTATTCATTAACACAGCCATGTTCAAAAGTAGCATACATGAATTTGCTCGAGCTTGTAAATAAACAATCAGCTATGTATGTAGGTAAAGATTGAGAACAGAACCAAAGAGTTGATGGATCTGGCCTTCTATGTGGCTTGTAGAATGCATGTTCATATGAAAAATAAAGGGAGAAAAATAGATAAAAGATATACAGATCTCTACATACACCCATAGATTCAATGATTTATATTCATATGCACACACTGTGAATATGTTTGAACAGAGTTTAATTTCTATGGATACTTGATAAATTTGGTAACAATTGAATCTAAAAAAATGGCTTTATTGGAGTCAAACTTGTTAAATGGAGAGTCGAAAGATATAATAGGAACGGAAATTTTTATATGAAGTGCTTAAAGATGTAATTCTAGGATTCTTATATTCTATTGGATGACCATTTGAGTAACTGCATGAAAATCGTTATATGGAGTGCTTAAAGATGTGATTCTTTGATGACCAATTGAGTAACTGCATGAAAGTCTTTGTGCTTTCTTCATATTCATGCAGGTACTTGACAGTTAGTGAGACAAATCGAAGAGAACTTTTCTACCATTTTGTGAAGTCAGAAAGATATCCAGCAAATGATCCACTTCTTCTTTGACTTGAGGGAGGCTCGGATTGCACCAGTTTCATTGGAATTGCCTACGAGATTGGTTAGCTATGGGCACTCTTGCTCTTGTTCTCTTGCTCAAATTTGCTATTTACTGAATGATTTTCGATCTTGTATATATTTAGTTTTCAAATTGTGTAATCTGGGCATGTGGACGGTAAGCCTTCATTTTTGCTCATATTGTTGGAATTGGCACCCAAAACAGAGTCAAGTGCTATTATAATTAGGTTTATAGAATACTATTATGTAAACCAAAGAATAATGGAAATCGATAAATTATGGATTTTATACTCTTGAACCTTTAGCTATTTAATGTTCAGCTCATTTGATTAGCTTAAGGATAAGATTGCAAAAAGTCTGCTTAGAATGGACCAGAATCCGGTAAAATTTTTATTAGAAACTTGTTTACCATTGTTAAACTTTAGTAATTTAGGTGCCTTAAGGGTTTTTGATAGTGCTAAATCCATTTCCACTATCAAAAATACAATTCAAGCACTCCAAATACCTGATTTTTTGAATTTTATTTTACTGAATTCCAACAAAAAACTGCCATCCGAGCTATTTTGTATGCTGAGTAGACAACTTCAAAGTTAATTGTCAGATATAGATCTGATCTTATCTTCCTGCCAAACTTGCAAGGCTAGGTAGGGCGGGGGGCTATTTTAAATTTGTAGAGGAAAATGATAGATATCTCATGCTTATCTCCTTTATTGTACTTATTTAAATTTGTACAATGCTTTTGTCCTATTGCAGGTCCACTGAGTTATGATCTCAATAACAATTCTGGGAATTTGCCCACACTCATCCCCAATCCACATTCTTGGACTAAGGTTGGCATTCAAGTCTCGTGGCTCTGCTAGTAAGGTTTTAATGAAATATTTTCAATTAGGACACTAATTGTTTTTTTACTCTTTCAATATTCGTCAAGTGAGCATACTAGATTTTCTCAAGGCATGTCACATTATGTCATTGATATAGCATCTCTGTTATCAACTTTTCTGTTCTGTTGCTTTTATCACTTTGGAATGTGCCATTGTTAAATCGTTTGTCATCCAACTTTGACTTAACTTGGATGCCATTGAATGTATAGAAACTTACATTATAATGGATTAACCATGAATAGTTTTGCACATGTAGGTCTCCAACATTATTTTTCTTGATTCTCCAGTTGGGACTGGTTTTTCTTACTCCGATATAGCTACAGATTACACGAAATATGGGAGAGCTTGCCTATCCAAGTCCTTAGCTCAATATCTTCACTAATTCCATATGGTTCAGTCTAGAAAGATGGGAGAGCTTGCCTATCCAAGTCCTTAGTTCAATATCTTCACTAATACCATCAAACTTAGGAATGGGGATCCTCTTAAATGACCTTTAGTTAATATAGTTACCCTTCTGGTTTTCTTTATTTCCTTGATATGTATGATTTTCCGCTTATTTGTTAAAATTCTTTACAAGAGGGTTCCAGTCATGAACATGATGGCCAACCTCTCTTCTCTGATTTTGGAGTCTTCAATGACTTTCATGACTGCTCTCTTCTTCTCATTTCCTTCTTTCCATAGCCACATTGAACAAACATATGGTTTTATTTGTTTCTTCTATAGTGTGTGTTACCCATCCAATGGTTTTCTTATGGATTCCTTCATTGTTAATGAAAATTTTATTTTATTTTATTTTCAGTTATTATGAATGGTTAAAATTGAAGTGATTGTTGGTGTTTTGCCAAGAGGCCGAGAAAGTCCTCTTATACCACTGTTATGATCCTAACTTGATCACTACTGATAGAGAAGGAAAAAATTGCAAAATAAACAATTTCTATTCAATGGGCAACCTAAGACTCAAGAGCCAACAAGAGCTTAAAAGGCTCTAGTAACAACATGTTGCCTCAATAAAGAATTGGAAAAGGTTTTGAATACAACATAAAATAATATGTAATTACATGCAATTAAAGAAATGGATTAGTACAATTTTTATTATAAAATGTTTTTCAGCAACAATTTAGAGTAGTGCAACACCTATTCTAGAAACTAGGCAAAAAATGTGTAGTGGGAAAAGTTAAGGATATCATCCTGTAAAGGAACTCTTGAAGAGTATATAAATAAAATAAAACCTTCTTGAGAAGGTATGGATGCCAACTTGGGCTCAGATTGTTCATGCTACAGTATCGTGGCCAAAGAGTTGGTCTCTCAAGTCCGCTCACAATAAAACATCTCAACATCATAGCCTCTTTGATATTCATGGCCTGTTTAAAATTTCCTCTCTTCATAGGTGGTTTGACATGCATGAACTATCTTTAATATAACTATTTTTAAAGTGAATTGTGGCAATAAATGTCCCACCAACCATGAGATATCATAAAACCCCAAGAACTAACATAAAGTACAAACAACTAACATAAAGCTCTAATGAATTTGTTAAAGTAGCGATGGCTAAAGGACTAACATTTAAGTGCAAATGACTAACATTAAAGTATATTATGATTTATCTTTAGGAATAATAACACTCTCGTATGTATATATTTTAGAATATATACATTATTATTTATGGAATCTCCAATTTTTTAACAATCCTGCCTTACTGGAGTGCTGGTTTCCTGTGTGTGCAGAGATCTATCTTACAACCATTTTTCAGGAGCTCTTCCAACATGGCTTGGAGACATGAATTTGAAAGTGTATGCAAAGAGCAGTAATTTCTGATAGAAATTCATCAACTGATTTTTCAAAATGACCAAAAGAAATTTGATATAGCTCTGTCCACTCTTCTTTCTTCTCCCTCTCTGTGTATCACCACTTATCTTTATTTCCATCTGTTATGCTTAGCAGTGTCCTTCTGTACCAGTAATGTCAACATCTCTTGTAAGGAGTGCTAATCGACAAGTTTCTTTTTGTCAACTTCACTATTTATTATAATGTGATATCATGACGTGCAGGAATTTGGTGGGAAATTACTTTACAACAAATGAAACTGATAATAGGTAGCATGCTCTCTTTCTATCTCATATTTTATTTTATTTATTAAAGAGTAAGAAAAGGAAAAATATGGAATTCGCACAGAAACTATTATTTATTTCTTCATCAGGAAAAAGAGCTAGACTTTAGTTGACAACACAAAGTCATCGATCTAATATTTATTCAGGCAACTAGGCATTAGTCTAAAATCTGTGTACTGATAGATTGAATTTTTATCTGATTTATATATTTTTTAATATAAAGAGGTGTTTGTTTTAGGCTATAATAATAGTGAATAATCATTCGAACTGATTATCATCTACAATTTCTTTATTCCAGCCATTCCACGAGAGGATTAAGTTGCCTCCAACGGACCTTTCCTTGCAATAGAGGAGCTCCACGTTGTGAGTTATTCTGGTTGTTTCCCTTTTAACTTTTGAGTACAATAAATTGCATTTTCCAAAAGGTGAATCTCAGTACAGTTTATAATCTTGGATGCAGTGGTTTGAAGCATTTCCTGAGTTTCTGTCTAATCCACTTTATGTCGGAGGGGAATCTTATTATGGTATTATTATTTCACTGGTGGTCAATGCAATAGCAAATGGTAGAGCACACACGATGCAAGTTTTTGTTTCATTCCTCTGTTTTTGAAATAGGCTGGAGTTTCTTGATGGCAGCAGAAGTTACTATAAGTTGATTTGAGGTTGCATTTCAGGAAAACATAGGTTCCAGACTTTGTATTATTCTTTATACAATTTGTTTTGAGATTGATACTTTGATGTTTGATCCTTGCAACGTCTCTTTCTTGGCTATGACAGGAAATGAAGCTGGTATTAAACCAACTTTGAACCTTAAGGTAAAAAATATTTGCTAATATAATTGAAACTCATAACTTTCATTCAGGCCTCTCCAAAATATGTTGAGGACCATTAACAACGTTACGTATTTTACTAGATGGTCTCATGGTCTGACTTCTTGCATGGCTAGTTTTTCAGGGTTATCTGGTTGGAAATGGAAAGACAGATGAAGCATTTGACAATTCACAGGTGCCTTTTGCACATGGAAAGGGACTAATTCAAATGAATTATACCAGGTGTGTACTCTGCAACAGTAAAATAACATACTATGGAATCATAGGCACAATATTTGTATTATTCATACATACATGTATGGTAGTTCCAAGGATGCCATTTGAATCCTAGTCTAATATGATATTATTTTACGAGTTTAGAGAATCTAAATTAGTTGGTGTTTCATCAGCTGTTCGATATAGAACTTCTACATACTTTATGTTGCTGCAGGCAGTAAAAGAAACTTGCAGTAGTAGCTATTTGTATTCCACCAATGCTTCTTGTCAATCGAACCTATTAGCAGTGTCAAAGGTAATGCTTGTAGTCCTTCTCCTAACATCTATCAGTCTGCATTGATACGCCAATGGTAATGAGCAGAAGCAACATCAATGTTGATTTCAATCGCAGCCCTGCACTGTCAATTATGCCATGCTCTGTTTGGCTGAGAAATTGGGCTCTCTGGAGTTACAAATTTAGGGGTCGCTTCCCTCAGGGCAGGGACTTGCTGCGCTGCAGCTTCCCTTGTTTTGCATCTATTTTTATATATGGTGGTAACCATCCATAAAATTTTGAGGTCTCAGAGAAGAGAATTTTATGATTTCGAAGCACTATCGCTACAACATAGGTCAGAAAGTTGTGCTTTCCAACAATTGCTATTTAAATCTCTCGCGTCAGATCCATATGGCTTGTTTGCTCTCTCAGAAAAAAGAGAATTTGTGGTATATGTAGGAAATATTGCATAATAACAGTGTGAGCATTAACAGAATGGATCTGGCCCTGGCTATAATAATAATATATCATTTCCTCTTTCCTTTTCTCGTGAACTCACATGTCCTGGAAACTGTTTAGAACCAATCACCAACAACTGGTCGGGTGATCAAATCACACCAACTATCCATTCTTCATTCCCTTGCCGATTGCTATGTGGTGATCATCCTGCTGAGCCCTACCTATCAATCCCCAGTATGTGAATTGTATTGAATCAGCCCATCATCGCTCACAACTAAGACACGCCACTTCTTATCAATGACAAGCGCACGGGCGCCGGAACTCTTAGTGGGTTTGGAAATTGAAAGATTAAATAATTAAGACGGTTATGGTCCCGGTCCAGCCACAGGAATAATCTAGATAGAACTCCTAAACCTTTAAAATAGACCCATCAATTGAGCTCACAAACTATTGAAGTCAGTCAGGCAATTAGTTATTGTTGCCCTCTGCATAATATTGAAAAAAAAGATAAGACAAGCTATAGAAATGGAAGCTCTAGTTTGCCCAAGGCATTCTCGTGGATTTATCTTGCTGGTTGTTAGTTTTATTTATTTGATTTCAGCTGCATTTAAAGGTGTTCATGCTAGATTCCATTTTCACAAGAATTCTAGTAAGAATGGAGATGGGGGGAATGCCTTTGCTCCTCAAGGATCCCAAAATTATTCATCAAACAATTGTAATTCTACATTTAACGTGCAATCTTATGGTGCGAGAGGAGATGGAGTGTCAGATGATACTGAGGTATAAGGAGCTATTACTTTTTTATCTCAATTCCTTAGGCTCTGTAGCCTAAGCTTCTTGTTGTAGGATTTAATTGCATGAAATTTATGCATGTAACGTTAACAAATCTCTGAATATTGTGAGAAAGATTAGAATCCTAAAAGTAATTTCAAAATGTCACAATATATGGTAGCTTGGTTTTGGTACCATTGACCAATTTATGTATTGGCATTTCAATTGGCATCCCTGCAATTCCATGTCTCTGAGGATTTCATAAAATTAGAATTCATTTTATATAAGCAATGCAAATTAAATCTCATGTTCTTATCTATATTTCTGTGCAGGCATTTCTACTAGCATGGAAGGCTGCTTGCGAAGTGGAATCAGCAGTTTTCTTTGTCCCTGCAGGTTACTCTTTCATGATTCAGTCTATTGAGTTCAATGTGCCTTACAATGATGGCATGACGTTTCAGGTGAAAACCAATGTAACATCTTAATATGATGCACTAATTTTCTTATTTATTGTGATTGAACTGGTAAAAGCTCATTGACACATTCATTGAATTCAAGGTGGATGGCGTTGTGCTTGCTCCTGATGGTCCCGAATGCTGGGCTAAAAATTCCACTAAACTTTAGTGGATTATATTTGATCAGACATATGTGCTTGCTCCTGATGGTCCCGAATGCTGGGCTAAAAATTTCGCTAAACTTCAGTGGATTATATTTGATCGGACAGATGGGCTGAGGGTGCAGGGGAACGGCCTCAAGACTATGAAGGTCTGAAATTTGAAGCTGGCTGTAGATCATACATGTTGATCAGTGCCTACTAGCAAGCTGGTGGCTCTTTGGGTGGTGGTTGTATTTCTTGTGCTGATTATAGTTAATTTTCTTTGTATGACTAGATTAATTTGTTTGTAAATTATTGTTTATTATTAGCTTTTTGTGCAAGTCAAGCTACAAGGGTGTCACAGTGAGCTAACTCCATTGAGTTTATTTTTTATTAAGTTAGAAATAGGGGCTTGCATGATTATATATTTTACAATGATTATGCCATTACGTGTTGAACATTTTTTTAAAATCAATGCCTATTATACAATTTCAAGGAGTGCCATAACTCCTCACATAATTCTTTAAAAGGTGCTAGCTCAATGGAAGAGTGCATGCTATGCAGGAGGTTAGTGGTTCGATTCCACTGTACCTTAACATGAAATATTCAATGATATTGTATATTTTTTTAATTAAATATTTCATATTGATTTATTTTAATGGTGAGGTATTTTTCTGGATTCATTGTTTTATATTGTCTCTAGAGAGACAATAGATAGGATTAAAAACATTGTCTCCATAAAGACAATATGTCTTTAATTCCAACTATTGTCTTTGGAGAGACAATAAATGAAACTGTCTCTGGAGAGACAAAAATGAAATTGTCTTTGGAGAGACAAAAATGCTTGTGTTATTTATTGTCTTTATAGAGACAATATTTTAAGACAATTTAATTTTAAGACGATTTAATTTAAGACACCCGCTTAAAGACAATATTTAAGACAATACACAAGTTTTCTTTTGTCTCAAATTAAGACAATTTACCCAAAAATTGTCTTAAATATTGTCTTAAAACCCCCCTTATGTAGTAGTTAGCTTTAAAGGAGCATATTAGAATAAGGAAGATAGGTTTTAAGAGTCAGAATAAGACTTACTATCACAAGGTAAGGATTCAATTAGAATTAAATTTGCAAATATATCCCAATTCGAAGATGGTAAAATTGGACACTGAGGTAATTAGTTATTAGGTGATTTTCTTTACGAACATGTCATATACTAATATTGTTACTATATTATCTTTAAAATGCTTTTTCATTGTCTCTGGAACCTTTTTTTGGCTAGTTAAATGTAGCTTTCTTACTCTAGTTAATGGAAAAGTTATAGCTTTTTAATGAGCGAAACAAATATTTTACCAACTAAATAATATCCCATCATACCCCCTCGGTATGCACTTGGGAAATATATGGTACAAAAAAATTGGCCAAATACTATGAAAAGTACCATCTTAGGAATTAAGTAAGAATTAAAAATTACCAACTTGGAGAACATCTTCACCACTACAAGATGCAAAACAAGTTCGAAGCATAGAGTTCATCAAAATTGTAGCCTTAAAAAATAAAATTCCTCCTAAAAATTGACAAAACTAACAAGGGTTCCCATTGTTAAGCATGAGCACAAGCCATCAAGAATATGAACATGGATCCAAAATATTTCCAACAAATAGTCTTCAAAACTTGTTAAAGTAGACAACAATGTTTAAGCCAAAAGGATTTGAAAAAGTTGTAATAAAGTGTTAAATATCAATGAGCGAGCTCTAAAAATGTGGTGGCCTTAATGTAAAAGGAAGATAAATTGCTTAAGTGGTTGCATAATGATCAAACAATATCAAACAATGATCATGATAAGTGGTTGCATAATGATCAAACAATAATGAAGAAAATTGTTTCAGTGAGCACATTATATGTGAGGGGCTCAAAAGATGAATTCACAATATTCTCCATCAAGGTACTTGGAAAATGGATTTATCCACTTAATGAAAAAAGTATAAGTAGAAAAGAAAAAATCTCAATGTTGATAACAAATATTATTATGTAGGTTGTCATTTGAAATATTATCAAGCCCACTTCACAATACAACTAAGAGAAACAAAGTTTCAAATCCTATGGAATAAAAAAAGCTAAGAAATTGCAAAGAGACTCTTAAAATACAACAAATTGAGGGCGGTAAAGATTCCCTCCCACAGGGCCCTTCTTTTAACTCCAATCACATGGAAATCATGAAACCAAGGGACACTTAAAAGGAGTGGATGTCAAAGAATGATAGACACAAGTAAACTTAATGACACATTAGCACATTATTTTTACTTTGCAATGCCTTCTCTTTGTCTATATTGATGGGTATGTCTTCATCCATACTTCATGGGAGAGATCTTATGATACATGTTACAAAATTAAAATCCATTGAATACCCATTTTAGATCCTAAGATGTTGAAGCTAACCATGTTCTTGTCTTCACCCAAGATGAAGCACATAAGTTAATAATTTTTTTTAAGGTGGAGAAAGGTTGAAAAAAATAAAATCCAAATGCAAAATGAGACATAATTGTAGGAGGCTTCCACACCACAAAAAAAAAAAAAAAAAACTCATTGAAATGAAGGGCCACCAAGATGAAAAAATATCTCATAAAATATTGATGCAATATTTATACTGTAAAAAAAAACCAAAGGGAAAAACTACACTCTCAAGGCTATTGTATTCATGTTTCCATATTTCAATGTTATAGGACCCAATCATATGGGATTTAGGCATTACCACCTCATAATTGAGGACCACTAGATAGTAACCATCTCATTAATGAGGAGAAGAAACCTACCAACAAAATCACTAATTAGGATCATTAGGATTGGTTAAGAACAATGCCGCGTATGTCTAATAAGTTAATATTAGCTAACAATGGGGCTAATATCCCTACCATTTTGTTTTGACTTTAGTCCCCCCTAATCTTGTCCATTCAAATATCAAGGATGGGCCTTTGCTATACCCATTTGTAGGAATCGATGAGGTCACATTTGGTATAAACATTAGATCTAGATCTATTTGCATGTATAATCTTTACACTAAACCTAAGGTAATTAAATACACAACATAAGAGTGAATTTAAAATTAGTTTGTTGACCTTAACTAGAATGATCCTATTAGGGTTGGAAATCCTAGTCATTCTTTTTTAATTTATCATTGGTACTCTTGATATTTGATGAATATCAATAAATCATTAGTTGAACTAAAGCTTTTGTTGAGAAATCTAAATTCTAAGAACTAATGAATATCAACTAGATTTTTCCCTTCATATGCTACAATCAGATACCGTTGAATGGGGTGATAATTAAATGAGCCACGACCATTGGGTGTATTCCATCCAACTTAAAAATTGATTAATTTCTCCCTAATATTTCTAGATGCTCTAAACCACAAAATAGCATTAAAATTTTTACCATAGTTGGTGTGATGGCCAAAGGCTAAAGGTTAAGGTCTTACATGGCTCATACATCCCTTTTGGTACACAAGGATTGGGCCTACAAGTATAATTTATAATACCCATTGTTAGGCTAAGGGAATAACCCCATGAATGTTTTTTCATTAACTTAAACTCTTTATGTATACAAGAGAATGTATATTCATTTCATTTTCTATGAGGAACTCATTGTCTTCCTCATGATACATCATTTTTTTTACCTGCATATTATTTACAAAGACAAAAAAATCACAAAGGATTATGTGTCCAACATTCTCTGCCATAAGACGAATGGGTGTTTGTGAGCCCAAGCATCATTCTAAACTTTTCAAACTTTTCACTTTCAAGTGCTTTGGTGAATATGTCTACAATATGGCCATTTGCGTAACAATGTCTCAAATGAATATCCTTGGCCTCTATATGATATTGAATCAAATGATGATTTATGTTGATGTGTTTAGTTTGATCATGGAATTTGGGAATCTTGGCCAACTCAATTGTAGAAGTATTTTAAACTAGAAGAGGAGTATAATTCACTTGTTTCTCTTGCAAATATTCAAGTAGTTTCCTTAGCTACACAATCTCCTTTGTTGCTTCAACAATTTCCACATATTCTACCTTTGCTGTGGAATCTGCGAGAACTAATTATTCACATGACCTCCAAGAGAGAGTTATTGATCCAAGACTTGTGAGATGGCTTGAAGTCAGCACTCCATTTTTTTTATCCCCATCAAATTTTGAATCAAAATATCCAATAAAACTGAAGTCATCCTTCTTAGTATACTTGAGTCCAAAATCTTGAGTTCTCTTCAAATATTTCAAAACTTGTTGTGTAGTATACCAATGTCCTTCAAAAGGATTTTGCATAAACCTGAAAGAATCCCAACAACAAATGAAATATCTATTTTGGTAGTGGTGAGGTAGATAAGACTTCCCAAAATTTGTTTGTACTTGGCTGCATTTGTAAATTCATTTCCTTCTTTTGATGTAAACTTCAAATTATGTTCTAATAGAGTAGAAAGAGGATTACATTTATCCATGCTAAATTTGTTCAACGATTCTCTGATGTACTTATTTTTTGGATATGAATATGTATTTTGTATTTTGAATCACTTCAATGCCCAAGTAGTAATGAAGCTCCTTATTTTTGGATGCAATATAGCTCTCATTGTTCCATGTCATTAATAGATCATCTAAATACGCTACAACATATGCAATATTTTTTCTAACTTTATTGAAAAACAAGGTTGCATCATTTGGATTAAAGTGTTTGAAACTTAATTTCAAAATATTCTTAACTAACATTTCATATTAGGCTCATGGTGATTATTTTAGGCCATTTAATGATTTGATGAGTTTGCATACTCTCTATTCTTGTCCCTTCACAACAAAACCTTTTAGATGAGACATGAAGAAATCTCTTTCAACTCTCCACTCAAGAAAGAAGTCTTCACATCCATTTTATGGACTTTTCATCCATTTTGTGATGCCAAGGAAATTAAGAGAGTTTGAATGGTGGCCCATTTTTTTATGGGGACAAGAGTTATTTTATAATAAAAACCTTATTTCTATGTAAATCCTTTTTTAAGGATCCTTGCCTCATGCTTACCAAGTGATCCATGTGATTTGTACTTGTTCTGCTAGACTCACTTGCAGCTAATTGGTTTGATTCTAGACGAAGGTTCCACCAACTTCCATGTCCCATTTTTTGTGAGAGAATCATATTCCTTCTTCATTGCTTCTTCCCACTTATCATGAGAAGTGACTTCTTCAAAGGAATTCGATTCAAAATTAGTAGGTAAATTCAATTCGCAATCATATGAAACATACATATCATCTACATCACCTAAATTGGAATTATCTACATCTTTTCTCGTGGAACATATAGTTCCTATTTTTCTCACCTCATCAAGATGAACACTTTCATGTGTTTTGATGAACCTCTTTGGTGGAACTTTTTGAGATGGTCCAAGTTGCTCCACTAATTTAAATGGTGCTAAATCAAGATTCATCTTTCCAATCCTCTCAATCACATCATTCAAAGGATCTTTGTGATATGATTAAGTGGTTGGAACTTCATGAGGTGGAGATGGTAATTTAAAAAGAGATTATGGAGATTAATCCAAGATAATTATCTCCCCTTCAAGATATGGAATCTCATTTTCAAATTCATAGTATGCCTTTACATGAGTGAATATATCTAGATGATCGAGTTGTCGCTTAATAGTATTGTCAATCTTGGAAGATTCAAGAAAAATTACATATTCTAAAAGAATACAATTATTATTTACTTCATCGTAAATATGATATTCCTTGGTGTTATATTAGTACCCCAATAACATCCACTTTCAACTCCTTGCATCAATATTATTACCTTGCTCCATAGGAATCAAGGCATAGTGTAAATGCAGAAGTGTCCTCAGACACATAACTTTATTGATCAAGCAAAAAGATTACATAGAAAATTACAGGAGTTTACACACGTAAACTCACACTCTCACATTCTCTCATTACACACTAAAATGAAAATAGGAAACGAACATATTTATAAGCTCTATTTTCTAACTTAATCTAGTTATGGATCACTTGGAAAATAAACAAGTGTCCATTTACAATAAATGAGCTTCTAACCATTCTACTAACTTCACTCCTAACTTAGAGCCTAGGAAATGACTTTTTTCTAGAGTCCTAATTTTTAATAACAAATTTCTATTTCTAAATATCTCAAATATTTATTAAATATTCTAGAATAATAATTATTAATTTAATATCTTAAATTAATAATTATTTTATTCAAACATTATAACCAATGATAAAATTTATTTTGGATCATCTAACATTCCCCCCTATGATCCAAAGATACATTACAACAAATACCAAGTTCATCCCTGAACTTAGTAAACTTTATTCTGCCAAGAGGTTTTGTGAAAATGTCGGAGGTTTGATCTTCTGAAGGGAAAAACACTGGCTTGATGACGTCCTTTGCAATGAGAGATCTGATATGATGATACTTGGTGTCCACATGCTTTGTCTTTGAATGGAAAACTGGATTCTTGGAAAGCTTTATTGTTGATTGATTGTCGATGAATAATGAAGTAGCTTCTGCTGGAGGAATCCCCAAGTCCTGTAAAACTCGACGTAACCAAACAATCTCACATGCTGCTTCCCATGCTGAAATGTACTCTGCTTCTGCTGAAGAAGTGGCCACTGTAGTTTTCTTCTTGCAACTCTAGGAAACTGCAGCTGTCCCCATGTTCATGAAGTAACCTGAGGTTGATGCCCTGTCATCAATACTGCCAGCAAAGTCGACATCCGAAAATCCACCAAGTACAAAATTTTTAGTCTTTTTGTAAAGAAGACCAAAATCTTTTGTTCCTTGGATATATCAAAGAACTCTTTTGGCTGCATTCCAATGGCTGTCTAGTGGTTCCTGCATAAAATGTGAAAGAATACTGACTGCATAAGATAGATCAGGACGAGTGGTTGTCAAATAAATCAAGTTGCCAATCAACTGTCTGTAAGTAGTGCTGTCCACCTTTTCCCCCCCTTCAAATTTTGAAAGTTTTAAGTTTTGTTCCATAGGGGTAAGGACGGGCTTACAATCCTGCATTCCAAATCGCTGAAGAATTTCTGCTGCATATTTACTCTGGGAAATGAAGATCTGATGTGGACGTTGGAATACTTCAACTCCAAGATAGTAGTGAAGTAGTCCCAAATATGTCATCTTAAAACCTGCATGCAACTCCTTTTTCACCTGTTCAATGTGATCATCATTGTTGCCTGTAATGATCAAATCATCAACATACATAATGAGAATGACCAGATATTTTCCCTGTTGGCGCACATACAAAGTATCATCAGATTCACTGTGATGAAAACCAACTTTGCGAAGGTATTCATCCATTTTGGCATACCAAGCGCGGGGAGCTTGTTTTAATCCATATAAAGCCTTGATTAATTTGCAGACTTTATGTTCTTGCCCTTCAACTTCAAACCCTGGTGGTTGTGTCATATATACATCTTCCTGGAAGTCCCTGTTGACAAAAGCGCTTTTGACATCCATTTGATGAACTTTCCACCCTTTCTGAGCTGTTAAGGCAAGTGTAAGGCGGATGGTGTTCCATTTGGCGGTGGGAGCAAACGTTTCCTCATAATCGATCCCTTCCTGCTGCGCAAAACCTTTAGCAACAAGTCGTGCTTTATACTTGTCAATATCACCATTTTGCTTGTACTTAATTCGATAAACCCATTTGCATCCAATAGGTTTAACATGCTGAGGACAATCAACAAGTTGCCAAGTGTTGTTGTCTTGAACTGCCTGATATTCATCAACCATTGCTTGTTGCCATGCTTTATGTTTTACTACCTCTTGAAAAGAAGAAGGTTCAGTAAAATCATTTGCTATTAAAGCAAAATTTCCTTCATTTCGTTTTGATCCCCTTGTTCCTGTTTTGTTTTGTTCATTAGGCCTTACATCTTTCAAGAGTTGAACTGCTCATTTTGGAAGTTGTTGCTCACTTGTTTGAGGTTCTGAGAAGTCTCCATCATTGTAGAGGGGATTAATGTAAACTGATGTTCGTCGTTCAAGTGGTGAATCTGGAGAATCACTGTCAGAAGAACTACTGCTATTTGGAGACGCTGATGAACTACTAGAGGACCCAGATGATTTTGTTGAAGTAGATGGACCGGATGACTCATCTTCAGAGGAAGGAAAATCAAGTTCATACCAATTTGGTGAAGTTGGTTGACTTTGCATATTTCCTTTCCTTTTACTTCCCTTAGTTTCTAACTTGTGAAGAAGACTTTTGATTTCTTCAGCACTCTTACTCTCTGTTTCATCAAAAATGACATCCCTGCTCACAATAAATTTTCCATTGGTCAAAATATGATACCCTTTATTTTCATCTGAATAGCCAATCATGGTGCATTTCAAACTTCTTGAATCAAGCTTAGTTCTCTTTTCTTTGGGAACTAAGGCATAACAAATGGATCCAAAAACTCGAAGATGTTTAACTTTAGGTTTGAAACCAAACCAAGCTTCATAAGGGGTGATTCCTTCTAAAGAAGCAGTTGGAGATCTGTTTCTTAGATAGACAGATGTATGGATTGCTTCTGCCCAATATGTTGGACTTAACCCTTTGAAATTTAACATGGATCTCGCCATGCCTAACAATGTGCGATTCATCCTTTCTACGACTCCATTTTGCTGAGGAGTGTAAACATTTGTAAGATGCCTTCTGATGCCATTTTCACTGCAATAAGTTATGAATTCATTTGAATTGAATTATCCCCCATTATTTGTCCTGAGAGTACCTATCTTTTCTTTTGCTTCATTTTAAACAAGTTGTCAAAAAATTTTAAACTTCTCAAATGCTTCTGACTTGTTTTTCAAGAAGTAAACCCCAAGTCATTCTGCTGAAATCATCAATAAATAGCAACAAATATTTGCAACCACCTAATGAATTTTGTAGTGGACCACACACATCACTGTGAACTAGTTGCAGCAGCCTGTTTACACGCCATGTACTTGTTGGAAAACTTTCTCGACTCTGTTTGCCATAAACGCAGGTTTCACATTTAGCATTTTCCTTGTTGAAAGTTGGAAGTCCTTTAACCATCCCTTGTTTCTACAATTGAGAAAGACTCTCAAAATTAAAATTTCCATATCTTACATGCCATAATCTTATAGGAGAAATTCTTGTAGTAACTGCCCCTACAAAATCAGAATGCCTTGGAATAACTATCCCTTTCATCCTTAACAGTTTTCCGTCTTCATATCTTGTCACCATTGTTTGGAAGTTCTGTTTAACTGAATTAATATTAACTAAGCCATCTTCCATAATTATTTGATTTCCTTCTTGTCGAATCATGACCAAAGACAAAAAAAAAATCTTAAAGGTGGGTACATACCACACATTGGAAATCAATTTTTCTCTCATCCAACACATAGAAGGTGCAACCAAATGTTGAAAGAAGTTGGCATTGATGTCAAAATGATGCAAAGGTGAGCCTCCAAGGAAGCAAAAGTTATCACTCCAAGGAAGTAGAAGTGTTTGACCCGACCAAGGTCCTAGGAATGATGTCAAAACTAGTAGATGAATTAAGCATCCACCATAAGTGCTTAAACCCTCAAAGGAAGAAATGAAAGCCAGAATAATCCCTTCAATAAAATTAATAAAAAAATGTGGTAAAAATTAGTTTAGATGAAAAATAAAATTTCACCATCAGATAATTCATTTCAATACCTTTCAAATGGTAGGCGGCATACCTCCTAATTCCTTGCAATTTAGGAGATATGAATTTTCGAGATATATATATATATATATATATATATATATATATATATATATATATATATATATATATATATATATATATATAATTTAAATTCCTTTCTAAAACTCAAGTTGCCCCAGTTGCACTCATTTAACACACACGCACTCGATTATCTATAAAAAATACCTTTGTGGTGGCCTAAGGGCCGAACTATGGAAGATAACCTGAGATTTTAAGGTAGATCTAAGGAGAAATTACAAGATAGATTTTGGACAACCTCTTTAGTATTTACTATGGCATCTTTGTGTTTGGTATCCTTCCCTTATTAGAGTAGGTCACGCCTTAAGTGTTGACTGGTATTTTCCATTTTTGAATGCCAATATAGTGAGGTATAAATCTACACATGAAGGCTGAGATTTTAGAGATCATTTATATGGTTATTTTGTGACAAGGTCAGTTATGGAGGACTTTCCCCATGACTCTCTTAATTGCCAATTTAATGTAGGAATGAACCAGTTGTTCCGTGTTTTCTCAATGGAAGGACCTATTCATTAAAGGAGTTTATTTGTTGTGATGTCTTCTCTATAACAAGGGTATATTCTTGTGTGTGGTGGACCTATGGTAAGGATTGTGGAGAAAATAGATTGTACCCACAACTAAGAAGAGTATATTCACTTGTGTGTAGACAGAGAAGAAGATTATATTTGTTAGTTTACAACATGCCTATCAAGGCAAAGTAAAGCTACGACTTTGGAGAGAATTTTTGTTACACACCAAATTGTGGATCAAGAACATATCCGTGTGGGTGGTAGGATGGTGTTAGGCAGGAGAATGTGCTCTCCTTCAAGTTGGTTCCTGAGAAGTGTGATTTGCTGCTCTCTAGGGAGTTGGTTCTTCCTTTCAATTGGTCTGGATAAACCAGGGAGTTGGCGCTACCTTTTAGTTGGTGTTGATAAACCAAGGATTTAGAGCTTCCTTTCATTTGATGCTAATAAATTTGAATGTACTCTTTAATATATTAAGAAAATAATCCAATGGCTTTCTCCCACTTTGGGTTTCCACTTAAAAATTTGTGTATTGTATACTTTTTATTAAGTGATTTTATTTTATATCTTGGGATTCATTTTCAATTTTTTATTGTTGAAAATTGTCAATTTTGATTCACCCCCCTCTCAGTATTGTTGAATATTCCAACGCCAAAGACCCTGAAATGCCTCTCGAAAGGAATGCAGTAGTGCCACAATTTTATAATGAGTCTTATTCTTAAGAGCAAGAGATAGACACATGTTTTTCACATATATTGTACATAAAACTGCATCAACCCAAAACTTCAAATTTACATTTCTGAAAAACATCATGGATCAAACCATATTAAAGATAGACATGCTCATTCTTTCAACTACAAAAATTTGTTGAGGACTATATGGAATGGTGGTTTGATGTTGAATCCCATGTTAATGAAAATAGCTTTTGAATTCATTATATGTGTATTCTCTTACATTATCAATATGAAGAGATCAAATATCCAATTGTGCTTCATTTTGAATCCATACATGAAAATTTCTAAATGTTTCAGAAGTGTGAGATTTATTTTTCAACAAGTACGCCAAACACATTTTGGTGTAATCATCAATAAAATTTATCATATTTATTTCTATTAGCAGGTATAATATGCATAAGGCCACACAAATAAGAATGTATCAGTCCAAGTTTTTTACATGCTCTGGAAGTGGAATCATGAAAGAGTTGTTTGTTGTGATTTCCAAGGATACAAGCATCACGTTACTTTAGTTTCCTATGAATAGTAGGAAAACCAAAAACACCATTCCTTTTCAATAAAAAAAGGTTGTTATAATTGATATGTCCAAATCTATCATGTGATAGAAGACTAGATGGCAATGTAACCTTAATCATGATGAGAGAGGTATTCAAAATTATGTGCCATGGCATATGTCCCTTTCATCTTCAACAATATTCATCCTCCACTCTAGTCATGAAAACCATGTTTTCAGAATCATTTCTTATTTCTAATTTTCCATATGTGTTGTGAATGGAGTGGCCTTGTTGACGAATGCGCACAAGGGATGGAAAATTTGTTCACAACTCTGGAAGATAGAGTATTTCATGTAGAAGAAAAGGGAATCTAAATAGTTTAACTTTGATGATTCCAAGTCCTAAGAACCTAAGACTTGATCTATCTATAACATGCACTATGTTATCTATGCCATCACTAAGATCCTCAAAGAAGTATCTTTAGATGATCAAGTGAAATTTCTCACTTGTGTCAAGTAGCCAAACATCTCTCCAAGAAGAAAGTCAAGTATGAAAAAAATATTTAGTTACTCCAGTATTGCAATTGGAAACAATGTAAAGAGGATATTCAAGTGCTTTACATTTCGTTGGATCTAATATTTAACCTTTGCCATATTTTTTCTCTTATTTGTCTTTGATCTCTTATCAATGCATCATGTCCATTCCTACCAGAACTAACATAGTGAAGATTAGGTCTCTTGCCATAGTTATATCTACCCCATTGTGTTTGAAGTTCTTTATTCTATGTCCTCTTTTACTGCTTCCTCCTCTGCAAGAAATATAAATCTTCATTCACATCGATCTCGATGAATTAAAGCTTGAGGAGGTTTTATATGACAACTACTATGAAAAAATATGACTTTGTGGATTTTTGTCTCTAAAATGATCATAAGGGTATGATGAATGATTATCTAATTAAAAATGAAGAAAGGCACCCTCAAGTCCCCAACTAAGTCTTGTTGAACCTTTCCAATGCGATAGATAAAAATGGCATTTAAGAACAAAGTGTGAGGTTAATAAATGGTAGTTTTGTATTCATTGCAATGTTAACAATGAAAAGATAAAAATAGTTGAGAGACCCTCACCTTTAAAAAAAAAGGCCTTCGGCATAATTATGATTTTCTCAATTTTATACAATATTGTAAACATTAAATAGAGCTATTCCCTTTTAACTTTAAATATTTGTTTCATATTGATATTTGATGGTTGTAATAATAATAATAATATAATTTTGATGTTATGGTTAAGTTGGATATTAAATTTTTGTATAAGACTTTTTTGTTTGTGGGAAAAAAGACCCACCTTTGCTTAGCAATTTAACTAGTAAAGTTGTCAAGTCCTACTAGCACAACCGGTTAAGGATGGGTCTCGACAGAAGGGCGACCCAGGATCAAACCTCATGGAGGATTGTTGCGCCCATGCTAGGGGAGGGGACAAGTTAAACCCAGTTAGCTTAGTGATGGTGTGGCCCAAGCCGAGTGCGATCCCCGCGTGATTTTGACGACTTAGATGCCTTCGGGTCGCGATTTCTCAAACCACGGGTCAAGCCTGATGCAATATTTGATAAACTCATACCACTTGACAAAAAAAACAAAAAATTTAACTAGTAAATTTTATGGAATTATACATACTTTACCCCCTCTAAATTTCAATATATAAAAAATCTAAATAATATTTAACTTTAAAATAAAAATTAAGAAATTAGTTTATATTGGGATCAATTATATTTTGAACTTACTATAATATTTACATTTTATTTGTTATTTAAAAGTATAAAAAACAAATATATGAAAAGGAAAAAACATTTTTTATGTTAGTTTTAAATTTTATATATAATTTTAATAACAAACTATATATATGTGTTTGGTCATTATCATTTAATATATATATATATATATATATATATATGTATATATATATATATATATATATATATATATATATATATATATGATTTTACTTTAAGTATTTATATTTATAATTTTTAAATATAATAATAAAATATAATTGTAATATATATATAATAATAATAGATATAGGAAGAGCCTTGGGGAAGCTTAATAGACAAGTCCCATGAAAATTAAGTGTTATGTATTAAGAGATTTGAGGTTCAAATCCCTCTAACTTACCTGTGTTTACAGAAAGGGCATATGTATGCACCTAGAGGTTATAGTGGTGATGTTTGAAATCTACTCCATGTCACACGAGTACAAAACTAGCCCATTTGATGATTCCTCTAATCACAAAAAAATAACATACATAGGAAGAATTCCTTTAGGATAACTACTTATTCAATGTCAATAATTGAATATGTAATGATTGACATGTTTTTTGTTTCTTAGAATATGAGCTAAGTAGTATCCATGGGGAATTTTTTTAATTCTAAGTTAAAAGGGGTTGTAAATTCTTTGAGAGTATTTTAATTTTTGCTTATTCAATCTTATAAGTGGGTGTTAGCTTCTCCGATTATCATTTTAAGTGTAAATAATAATATTTCCTTGTCTTTTAAATGGGTTAAAAATAATAATAATAAATAAATAAATCCACTCTTATTGAGTATAGTGAAATTTAAATCTCTACAACACATGGGAATTTATTCCTTGACAAGATTTGTATTCTCAACATGGAAGTTGTGCATAAAAACTAACAATAGAAATATTTGAAACTCTTTTTACAATCTTTACAAAAAATGGACATACTATCAAAGATGATTGAGCACTTCAATTCGACCACACATAGTATGTCTAAGATGTGAGACCCTCATATAAGAAAGTATTTTGCGAAAAGGCAAGTCACCCACCATCAATAACTATAAAAAATATAGCATTTTTAGGCTTCAATAAAGGCTTCCACATGATGTGAATCCAAAAAAAATGTATATTTTTACACCGAAGGTGTTCCCTCTATGGAGTTAGTTGGGCATACATTGTTAATCCCAGCCAATCCCGACACATCATTTTTTTCCTCCTCTATCCAATAAAAAATTTGCACGTGGAAAAGGTTCGTGATCCATTTTGAATTGTCATATGGTATAGGGTTCAACTCTCATTTCTTGTAGGCTCACAATGAGGAAGGGTTGTGTATGGGCTCACAATGCACTCATAGGTTCCACTCATATATTTAATTTTTGGCCGATTTCTTCGACTCTCGTTTATTTTTTTTAGGAAGGGTTCGACTTTCATTTAGTTTTGTGGAAGAAGGGTTTCCTGCGTGTTTTCTGAAGTAAGGGTTACTTACAGGCTCATAGGTTCCATTGGTTCCCAATTATAATATACTGTGTTGTAATGTCACAATTGGTGCATTAGAAAAAATCCTACATTCCAGGCAACTTGATATTCACTGGAAATAACCCTAAGAAGGGTTAACAAAATAACCCTACATTTCACCAACATCTAATACCTTTAGAGAAAGTTGAAATATACTTATGGGCACTAATCCATGAAGTATGTTCCCTCCCAATTCCAACATCAAAATGCTGCTGCAATTTCCCTCACATTTGCGCTAAGTTTTCGCAACTCTTTAAGCTGACCAAATTCTTGTGGAATGCTTCTGCTAAAATAATTATTAGAACCCCCTAAAGGTGAAAAGATACAACAAAGGAATATAATATTTGGGAAGATAAAAATAATATCCTCACATGAGTGTGTTTAGTCGATATATGCACATGTTGTGACCATTGTATCTGCTCACTGATCACCACTACATGCACATATATCGTGAGCATTGGAATTATCATAGTATCTGCGCACCGATCACCACTACATGCACATATATTGTTAGCATTGTAATTATCATGGCATAAATGACCACTAAATGTATGATCAATATATATGCATATATGACAAAAGCATGAGGATAAGGGCCTCCTCCACATGGGCATATTCCATACCTTTCCTTTGTACAATTCAAAATGCTCCAGGGATATATTCAATGTATAGATGTGCAACTCTTAATGCAATTGTGCATTCAAATGTATGATTGCACGTATATCTGATTGTGCAACTTGGTGCAGGATCTAATGCATTGAGATAAAGTAGATTCGGTGAATGGATGATATCTTTAGCATATAGTGCTAACCTTATTGCAAAGTGGAAATTAAAGAATCAACCAAGTGCCATAGATGTGTAGCAAAAACAAGTTTAGTGAGGATGACAGTTTTCGTTTTCACTCATGCTAATGATTTTCCTTAGATAGTGTATATTTAATAGTGGATTGAATTAATCCTGAATTTATTATGCTCCACTACTCCCACACCCCACTCAATTTTGAGACATCCAGACGCTACGTGCAAGCACACATTTGAATGCACAGTTGCATTAAGAGTCGCACAATCTATACACTAAAGATATCCATGGAGAATTTCGCATTATGAAAAGGCAAGGTATGGAATATGCCCAAGGGAGAGGAGGCCCTTATCCTCGTGCTTTCGATATATGTGCATATATATTGATTGTACATTTAGAGGCCATTTGTGCCCAGATAATTCCAATGCTCGTGATATATGTGTATGTAGTGATGATCGGTGTGCAAATACATCTGGAAATGGTCACGACATGTGCATACGGACTCGCACGCATGTGAACGTATGTATCTTTGATATATTTAACGATTATCACACACCTTTAAATATTTTATTTTTAAATATATTGATTATTAAATATATAATAAAGAAGAAATATTATATTATAAAATTTAATATATTTGTAGTTTTAATAATATCTTAAACAATTGCTACTTAAAAACATTAATAAGTTTCTTTTAAATTTTATTAGTTTTTTTTTAATATATTGATTATTAAATGTACAATAAAAATATATTAATCATTTTATCATAAAATGTAATGTCTTTCCAATTTTAATGATATTTTAAATTTATATAATTTAAATTACAATTTATTAATAATTGGAATATTAATTAACTAAATTACTCACGAAAAAATTTGTGAAACTTAAAATTCCTTTAATCTCCTTCCAACTCTCACTCCCAAGGTGTCATTTTTAAATACAAAATATAAAAAAAGGAGTATTATTTTTATTTTTTAATTATAATAATTTAAACTCTTTTCAAATTTTTTAATTATAATAATTTAACCTCTTCCCTAATAAATTAAATAAAATTTTGGAAATTAAAATTTACATCAATTAATTAATTTGTTGTAAATCTCCAAATTTTTATTAAATTTTAAAAACATTAAAATTAAATTAAAATGCTCAGGAATACTAATGGAAAAAATGAAGCTATGCACATTATAAGTGTTGGAAGAGAGAAATTTATCGCATCATTATAATCTAGGTTCGTTCTATGGCAACACCTTATGGCGTTCATAAGCAACTAGTAATTAGTCTCAACTACATCAAGGTTAAGCGTACACATGTAAGGACAGTGTCATGCTATTAATTAGCATGCAAAGTGTAGACGTAGGAAAAATGGGGTGAGACGCCTTTCCTAGCTCCATTTGATGAAATATTAGCAAGATATTCAGAGGGATATTTCCATTATCATTGTTGATGGTACCAGCAGAATCAGTGGTATAAACACTGCATTTTTCTTCATGTTAAAAAACCACATTGTCATTCCACATCACTGTAGAGTTACCATTTTTGGTTTCAATTGAATCTACAAGGGATGATGGGGATAAATGTTTGTTAAGTGTATTTGCAGTTGGGATTTGCAATCACAAGCTCGTGATTTTTAAGCATGGATGTGGATCTGCCAAAGATTGCATTATTGTTCCTCCTTACTTTAACAATTCTAAATATTTTACCCTTTCGGAATTTCTTCAGGACCTCTCCTTCTAGACTTGATGCTGCTTCTAATAGTTCTTTTAGCAGAAGCATTCCACTAGAGTTTGGTCAGTGTAAAGAGTTAGTAAAACTTAGCTCGAATGTGAAGGAAATTGCAGCAATATTTTGATGTTGGAATTGGGAGGGAACATACTTCATGGATCAGTGCCCATGAGTATATTTCATCTTTATCTAAAGGTCTTATATGTTGGTGGAATTTAGGGTTATTTCTTGTTAATCCTTCATAGATTTATTTCCAGTGAATATCGAGTTGCCTAGAATGTAGGATTTTTCTTACACACCAATTGTCACTTTACAACACGTTGTATTATAATCGGGTATGAATGGAACTTGTGGTCCCGTAGGTAAAACCTCCTCCAGAAAACTTGTAGGAAACCCTTCTTCCAGAAAACTAAACAAAAGTTGAACCCTTCCTCCAGAAAAGTAAATGAGAGTCTAACAAATCGGTCAACAATTGAATCTATGAGTTGAACCTATGAGGAGACTGAAAGAAGGAGAGGTCCTAAAGAAATGACCTGAATTTGAATCTTAGTTTTCCTGTGACAATTTCATCTTCAGAATTATAATTAAATTGTTGATCACTTGCTTTGTGTGCATAGGTTTCCTTGGTGTTTGTGAGTGTTAAAACAGGTAAATTTATCAAGTTTTTATGTTAAATTCAAGAGCATAAAAATTAAAAACAAATGTTGAACAGATGCAATAACAAGTACAACAAACCATCACAATGATCCATTAACACAGTGTTTTGATGAAGGATTTCACCCCTCCTGGGCTACATCTCCTTGGTCTAGCTTCCATGGCTTGGGCCTCTATAGTAGCTCAAATGTGAAAAACGTGGTGTTTACATTCACCTACTGCTCCTAAAACCTACTTCAATGTGTTCAGAATTTCCAAATCATTTAGAATAGACTCTTCTTGCTCCCAATTTGGTCGAATTTTGCAAAAGTTATGGCCAAAATAGTTTGGCCTAGCAAGTCTCCACTAAATCTGGAGATGACTCCAGTTAAGGCCGCTAAAATTGGGGGCAGCTCTGAATTTGGTGGCTCCTCTGAATATGTCGCCATATTAAACTCCAGTTTAATTAAATATAAGCGCGGATTAACTTTGGATAAACCTTGGTTTAGCGTTTAATGCACGTTTTTTACAAACCGCACTTAACCATATGGTTAGTGCTTAATCATGGGATTAGGGTTTAATTAAGCCCGCAATTAAACCTTAAACTTCGCACTTATGTATTGGATCCACTCCTGGTCGCAAAAAATGGTCATGTGGGTAGGGGGTTGGCCCGCGGGGCTGGCCCCCTCCAAACCCCCGTCGATTCAACAACATTAATATAAATATAAGGCAACGGCTATACTTGTTATGTCTCATGAAATAGTGCAGTGGTAACGCTGCGCGCTCGCTTGGGGGAGGTTGTGGGGTTGAGCCCCAACCTCCGCCCTTCATGTGTGTATAATTTTGTGCCATAAACATTATAACATATAACCATACATTAATCTGATCTTTGGCATAATGTTGATAATTCAAACTTTGACATCGCATTGCAATTCGACCTTGCCCTGGTCCACCAGAGGGGGCACGTGGTGGCCCCTGGCTGCACCACATGTCCACCTCTGGTTGGACTATCCCAACCTTAAAAAAAATTATCATTGGACCATTAAAATTGAAATTCAACCTTAGGAGAACATAAAAAAAATTTACCTTCCAAATTATTCAGTGAATCCTGTAGTGACACTTTTCATAGTTTCATTGGGCGAAAATGACAGAATATTCCCAGAATATCCTTTTTTGCTTACTGGGCTGCCATCTCACCATTCTATCGTGTTCTGCAATTTTTTTAGTTGTTTAGGAAAATGAATAGCAGGCTCTATCTTCTTTATCTGGACTATGTTTTCCATGAAATGAATTGTGTTGGATTTGTGGCGATGAGCTCTTCGTTGTCATTCAGTTTCCATTCGATTTTGAGAACTTTAATTTTTTTGCTTTTACACTGAGCACCTAATCAACAAAATGTCTAAAGGGTAAAGTCTTTAGAATCATTAAATTAAGCAGGAACAATAATGAAATCTTTGGCAGATCCACATCCACACTTAAAAATCATCACCCTGTGAATGAAAAACCCAGTTGCAAATGCACTCAACAGACATCTATCCCCGTCATCCCTTGCAGCTTCAATTGACACTAGAAATGGTAACTCTACAGTGATGTGGAAGGACAATGTGGTTTTTTAGCGTGAGGGTGAATATAGTGTTTATACCATTGATTTTGTTGGTACCAACAACGATGATAATGGAAATAGCCATCGGAATCTCTAGTTGATATTTCATCAAATGGAGCCAGGAAAGGCGTCCCACCTGAGTTTTCCCACGCCTACACGTTGCATGCTAATTAATAGCATGAAAATTTCCTTACATGTGTATGCTTAACCTTGATGTTGTTGAGACTGATTATTGTTTTCTTATCAATACCATAAGGTTTTGCCACAAAACGAACCCAGATTATAATGATGCGATAAATTTCTCTCTTCCAACACTTAAAATGTATATAAATTCATTCTTTCTCTTAGTATTCTTGAGCATTTTAATTTAATTTAATTTTAACGTTTTTAAAATTTAATACAAGTTTGGAGATTTACAACAAATTAATTGATTAATTTATGTAAATTTATTTTTTTGTAATTTTGGTGGGACTACATCTTCATCATGTCCAATATGTCACCCTGATCAGAGCAAGGAATTGAAACGGTGACTTCACATCAAGGAGTGCGTTAACAGAACACCCGATCATCATCTATCCAAAACATTGTGGACTAATTGATGTAAATTTTAATTTCCAAAATTTTATTTGATTTATTTGGGAAGAGTTTAAATTATTACAATTAAAAATTTTGGAAAGAGTTTAAATTATTATAATTAAAAAAATAAAAATAATAGTTGCGCTTCAATTTTTTAAAATTTTTAAATATGACGTCAATGGGGCCTTGGATAGAGGGTGATCAGGTGCGTTGTTAAGGAACTCCTTGATGTGAAGTCACCGGTTCAATTCCCCACCCCAATCAGGGTGATGCATTTGGACATGATGATGAAGATGTAGTCCTACCCAAATTACAAAATATAATAATAATAATAATAATAATAATAAATAAAATAAAGATGGCACCTTGGGAGTGAGTGATGGTAAGGAGATTAAAGGAATTTTGAGTTTCACAATTTTTTTCTTAAGTAATTTAGTTTATTAATATTTAAATTATTAATAAAATGTTATTTAAGTTATATAGATTTAAAATATTATTAAAATTGGAAATAAATTACATTTTATGATAAATATATTTATTTTTTACAATACATTTAACAATCTATATATTTCAAAAAAAAACCTGATAAAATTTGAAAGTAATAGAAACTTATTAGTGTTATTAACTGGCAATTATCTAAAATATTATTAAAATTGGAAATAAATTAAATTTTACAATAAAAAAAATCTTCTTTATTATACATTTAATAATCAATATATTTAAAAATAAAATCCTTAAAAGTGAAAATATACACTGAAGGAATAGAGAATTTGGGAAGATACATATATGGTCCTCACATGTGTGTGTAGCCTGTATATGCACATGTTGTGACCATTGCCAGATGTATTTGTGCATCGATCACCACTATATACACATATATCACAAGCATTGGAATTATATGGGCATGGATGTCCTCTAAATTTACAATTAGTATAAGGGCCTCCTCTCACCTAGGCATATTCCATACCTTGCCTTTGCACAGTGAAAAATTTTCCATGGATATCTTTAATGCATGGATTGTGTGGTTCTTAATGCAACTGTGGATTCAAATGTGCGCTTGCACATAGCATCTGGATGTCTCAAAATCGAGTGGGGTGTGGGAGTTGTGGAGCATAATAAATCCAGGATTAAGTTAATCCACTATTAAATATACACTATCTGAAGAAAATCCTTGGCATGGGTGAAAACGAAAACTGTCATCTTCACTAAACTTGTTGTTGCTACACATCTATGACACTTGGTTGATTCTTTAATTTCCACTTTGCAATAAGGTTAGAACTATATGCTAAATATATCTACCATTCATTGAATCCACTTTATCTCATTGCAATACATGCTACACCAAGTTGCACAGTTAGATATACATGAAATCATGCATTTGAATGCACAGTTGCATTAAGAGTTGCACATTTATACATTAAAGATATCCCTGGAGAATTTTTCTTTGTACAAAGGCAAGTTATGGAATATTCCCATGGGGAGGAGGCCCTTATCCTCGTGCTTTCATTTTATATGCATATATATTGATCGTACATTTAGTGATCATTTTTTCCTTGATAATTCCAATGCTCACGATATATGTGCATGTAGTGGTGATTGGTGTGCAGATACATCCAAAAATGGTCACGAAATGTGCATATACTGACTACACACACTCATGTGAGGATATTATATGTATCTTCCCACATTTTCTATTCCTTCAGTGTTTCTTTGCACCTTTAGGGGCAACTGCTAGTTTATAATATTATGGGGTATTAGAAACATAAATAATACATGGCTAATGAAATGGGTTTCACATAAAGATAATCCATTAAAAAATAAATGAAAGGGGTGACACCAAATGTATAATGCATAAAAATATAAGAGTGAAATATTCACTTTAGCTTTCATAACAACACTTATGCCAAAAATGAAGTAATTAATAAAACAGCCTCTACAACCAGCAAAGAACACATGATAATCTTGGCTGGCAGTGAGTCGTACCTTGACAACCTACATTTGTGCTCCTCTTTCAAAAATAGCATTGACTGTAGTTTGATGTTAGTTGGGTCTAACATAAACCCTAATATATATCAAAGGATTATAGAGGATGTTCCTCACATCAAATCAGGCAAGAACATTAATAAGAGAGTCATTAACATTTATTCTTATGAACTCAAAAAGGAGGAAGAGGAGATCTTGAATAAAGGACTAAACTTTTCCATAGCCCTCAACCATATTTCGAAAGAAGAAATTATTTGCAGCTTGGAGGATTGGATTCAAATTCTTAGCCATATAGATAGAGAGCAAATCAGACAGGAGTGTGCAGTGACCTTAAGAAAGGAAAACCTCCTTAGATAAATTTAAACCAAGGACAATTAAAATCCCTAAGAAGCTTGAGGACTAATGAGAGCATAGTCATGTTAAATGTTGACAAATGGGAGTCAATGGTTGTGATGGATAAATAGTATTACGTCTCCAAAATGAGAGGCCACTTGTACAATAGTTGTAGCTACAAGAAACTTAAAGAAAACCTCGTTTCCAAAATGACTAGGGTTATTAAAAAATCCATCATGGAGTCCAACATTGATGAAATATTAAAGAAACAGCTTTGCCTTGACAACGAAATCATCCCTCGAATTTATGGAGTCCCTAAGATTCATAAATCAAGTTTCCCCCATTAGACCTATTGTCAACACTATTGGGGCACCCACGTACGAATTGGCTAAATATGTAGCTCGCAACTTTCCCCCTCTGGTTGGCAAGACCAGCTCTTTCATTAAATATTTTAACCCATACATTGATCTTATTAATAAATAAAATTTGGATCTCGGTGATAATATTGTTAGCTTTGATCTGGTGTAGCTCTTCATGAAGATCCCTTTAGATGAATTCGTTCAAGTAGTAAAAGAGGTCACTGATCCTGAAACTTTGAAGCTTGCAAAAATATGCTTATGTTCTGCTTTCTTCACCTTCCAAGGTGAATTATTTTAATATTCATATGGAGTAGTGATGGATTCCCTATTTTCCCCTATAGTAGCCAACCTATTCATGGAGAAATTTGAAAATAAATCCCTTGATTCTTTTCCACTAAGACCTAAATTCTAGGTTAGATTTGTAGATGACACCAGTGTAAATTGGCCTCATGGTGACAAGGAGTTAAAAAAAATTCGAGAACACGTTAATAGTCTATCTAAAGACATTCAATTCACGATGGAGGTTGAAGATAAAAATATCATCCCATTCTTGTACATTCTCCATCTTGAGAATAATGATGGGTACCTTGGACACAAATTTCTTATAAAGAAAGCACACACCGAAAACTATCTTCATGTGGAGTCACACCATCACCCAGTGCAAAATATGGGTGTTCTCAAGACCCTCTTCACAAGGGTTGTAAGAATATATGATGCTAATCATGTTAAGTAAGAAATGGAATATCTACGAAAGGTATTTTATAACATCAGATATAAAAAATAAAGACATCATAAAGGCCATCAACATAGCTCGAACCAGAAGGGAAGAAAGATCTCCATCAGACAACTCCCAATATCCTAACGATAAAACCTATATACCATACATTCAAGGCGTCACAGATAAACTTGCCAAGGTTCTCTAAAGGAAAGGAATAGAAACCTCATTTAAACCCTTGTCTACCATAAAAAAAAAGATGAGTTCGGTTAAAGATTGTCTTGGCCACCTCCAGCAAAAGGGTGTTTACAAGGTCATACATTCATATGGTAAATACTACATAAGGGAGACAAGAACATCCTTCAATATCAAGCTAAAAGAACATGGAATTGATATTAGGAATGGTATAACTCAATCCTCGTCTCTAGCAGAGCACATTATAAAGGCATGTCACCATATGTGCCTTGAAGACACCAAGATAATTACTAATGAAAAGCACCTATACAAGCGAAAAATCCAAGAAGCCCTAGAAATTATTAAATATCCCAAAATCTTAATAGAGATGCGGATTTGGAGATAAGCATAAATTGGATTCCCTTAATCCCTAAGGTCTGGAAAAACCCTATGCCTCACAGCTAAAGTTCTGAATTGATCCCTCCTCTCATCTATCTCTTTACCCTGTTATCCCTTTCCTCCTCCCCTCACATTCACTCAAAGATCCATTTACCCCTCTTCCCATCTATCTTCCTCCCTTACTGTAATAATAAATTTAAATCTATTATAATATTAAGGTCAATAGTTCATTATCAATGACTATTAATATTAATCTTATAAGTATTAACATCAATTTTAAAATTACCCAGTATTTTCATTATTAACAATAAATTTCCCTCATTTTAAATTACAAAAAAATAATAATAATAATACATTTTATCATTAACCATTACTTGATTAATTACTTTTATCCCAAATCTTTCTAATAATTAATTAATTCACTATTATCATATTATCATCCATTTTAAAATGTACATAATCTAAATCATCCAAACATAAGGTTATTATAGTATTAATTAGCTTTATTATTAGTAATAATATTAACCATCATTATTATTGCTAATAATATAATAATTAATTATTATAATAATTATAAAATGTATGGACTCCATCCATAATTTTAATATATAATCTAAATTGTCCATATAATGAAGTTATTAGAGTATTAATTATTCACATTATTAGTGGTAATATTAATTATTAGTGACTAATAATATAAATAATACTTATAATTATTATAAAATCTATTAACTCCATTTACCTTAATATATTAAATAAAAAAATTATCAAATAAAAATATAAATCTCCATTGTAAATAATAATATAAATAAATAATTTTTAAATCATTATATTCCTACATTAATATTAAATTATTTACATTGTCGGTTCTTTTCTTTTATTTTAGCCTCCATATCATATTTTTATAACCTTTAGCCTTGTTCTTCCCCATGGATTTATCCTAACGATAAGTCTTGTTGTAGACTTGAAAATTCGACATAAAAAACATGGATAGTGTGGTTTATGATATGAATTTACAAAATATACAAAAATCTATTTTATTTCTTGATATGCATATTTCAAGGATTCAAGGTCATATTATTTGGATTTAGGTATAACCACCTCATAATTAGGACTGCACTAACCACCACAAATAATGGGGAATATTAACCTACAAACGAAGTCACTAATGAGGATCAACAAGTTAGATTAGGTATAATTTCGCACGTTTGCATGAATGTTTGTTGAGTCAAGTTTGGCTAACAAGTTCCCTCCTATTTGTAACATGCATCCCCTAAAGCTTAAATCAATGAATAATAACAAAATAAATGTAGACTGCTATATTTAATCGAGTAAATTTCCTACCCATACCTTTCATGTCATTTCCAGAAAGTGCAATACTATTGCAGATAAACTACCAAAACACACATGAAATAGAATAGTAGGATCCATGCCAATTATTTAGTCTCAAGATAGGATTGAAGATGTCTTCTTTCCAAGAATTTGGATTGTTTAATTTTCTTAGTTTCAATTTTCTTGCAATTACTAGTATTTGTGAGGTAATTAGTTATTTTTTTATTTCATTTGCAAGCATGTCATATACTACTATTGTTACTATACTATCTTTCAAATGGTTTTTCATTATATTTGAAGCCTTTTTTTTTGGCCTACTTAATGTAACTCTTTTATTATAACTAATAGAAGAGTTATAGATTATTAATGAGTGAAACAATATTTAATCAACTAAATAATATCCCATCATAACCCCTTAATATGAACTTGGGAAAATAGGGGACAAAAAAATTACCCAAATACTATGAAAAGTTCTCTCTTAAGAATTAAGTAAGAATAAAAAATTACAAACTTGGGAAACATATTCACCACTACAAGGTGTTATAGTGGTAGTGGTCGAAATCTACCATGTGTCACACCCATACAAAACTGGCCCAGTTGTCAATTCCTCTAATCATAAAAAAAAAAATGATAAAAGAAGGATTCCTCTAATTATAATAATACGAGCTAAGTAGCATTCATGGGACATTTTTTTTAATTCTAAGTTAAAAGGGGTTATAAATTCTTTGGGAGCATTTCCATTTTGCTTAATCACTCTTATAAGTGGGCGTTAGCCTCTCTAATTATCATTTTAAGTGTCAATAACAATATTTCAATGTCTTTTAAATGAAAAACAGAATATCCACTCTTATTGAGTATAATGAAACTCAAATCTCAGCAACACGTGATAATTTATTCTTTGAAAAGATTGCTATCCTAAACATGGAAGTTGTGTGTAATAAAAAACAATAGAAATATTTGAAACTCTTTAAACAATATTTAGAAAAAAGTGAACATACTAGTAAAGGCAATTGAGCACTTCAATTCGACCACACATTGTATGCCTGGGATGTGAGACCCTTATATAAAAAGTATTTTGTGAATAGGCAAGCCACCCACCATCAATAACTATGAACAATATAGTGTTAGGCTTCAATAAAGGCTTTCACATGTCATGAATCCCAACAAGATATGTATTTTGTATAATATTATGGGGTATTTGAAACATAAATAACACATGGTTAATGAAAGAGGTTTCATATCAAGATAATCGAATAAACAATAAATGAAAGAGATGACCTCAAATGTATAATGGAGAAAACGCTATGAAATCTTCACTTTAAAAGACTTTATTTTATTTCTTGATATGAATATTGCAAGGATACAATATCATATTACTTGGATTTAGGTATGACCACCTCATAATTAGGATTGAGCTAACCACCACAATAATGGGGAATACTAACCTACAAATTAAGTCACTAAAGAGGATCAACGAGTTAGATTAGGCACACTTTTACACATGTTTGCATGATTGTTCGCTCAATCAAGTTTGGATAACAAGTTTTCTCTTATGCGTAGTGGCACATCCCCTTAAGCTTAAATCAAGAAATAACAACAAAATGAATATAGACTCATATGTTTAAGCAAGTAAATTTCCTACCCATACCTTTCATTTCATCTTCAGAAAGTGAAATACTACTGTAGATAAACTACCAAAATACACATGAAATAGAATAGTAAGATTCATGTCATTGTTTAGTGTCAAGATAGGATACAGGATGTCTTACCACCAATAATGTGGATTGTTTAATTTTATTAGTTTCAAATTTCTTGCAATTACTAGTAGGTGTGAGGTAATTATTTATTTTGTCATGTCCTTTACATACATGTCATATAATATTATTGTTACTATACTATCTTTAAAATGGATTTTCACTATCTTTGAAGCCTTTTTTATGGCCTACTAAATGTAACTTTTTTATTCTAGCTAATAGAAGAGATATAGTGTTTTTGTGAGAAAAACATTTATTTTATCAACTAAATAATGCCCATCATACCTCCTTAATATGCACTTGGGAAAGATATAGTATAAAAAAATTGGCCAAATACTGTGAAAAGTTCCCTCTTAAGAATTAAGTAAGAATTACAAATTATCAACTTGGGAAACATCTTCACCACTACAAGGGGTTATAGTGGCAGTGATCGGAATCAACTCCAATATGAAACAAACCCAATATTTTATTCCTCTAATCACAAAAAATAGCATACGAAAGATTCCTTTGCGAGAACTAGTTGTTCAATGTCAATAATTGAATATGTAATGATCGGTGTGTTTTTCCTTACTTAGAATAGGAGCTAAGTAGTATTCATGAGGCATTTCTTTAGTTCTACGTTAAAATGGGTTATAAATTTTTTGAGGGCATTTTCACTTTTGCTTAATCAATCTTATAAGTGGGTGCTAGCTTCTCCAATTATCATTTTAAGTATCAATAATAATATTTATTTGTCTTAAAAAAAAAAGGCTTCAATAATGTTTTTAGGCTCCAATAAAGGCTTCAACGTGTCATGAACCACAAAAAGATATGTATTTTGTATAATATTATGGGATATTGGAAACATAAATAACATATGGATAATGAAAGAGGTTTTATATAAAACAATAAATGAAAGAGGTGGCATCAAATATATAATGGAGAAAACTCTAAGAGTGAAATCTGAAGTTCAAAATATTTTATTTTATTTCTTGATATGCATATTGCAAGGACAAAGGATCATGTTATTTGGATTTAGGTATGGCTAGCTCATAATTAGAACTACACTAACCACCACAATAATGGGGAATACTAACCTACAAATGAAGTCACTAATAAGTATCAACGAGTTAGCTTAGGTACAATTCCACAATGTTTGCGTGAATGTTCATTGAGTCAAGTTTGGCTAACAAGACTTCTCTTATTCGTAACAAACATCCCCTTAAGCTTAAATCAAGGAATAACAACATAATAAATGTAGACTCATATATTTAAGCGAATAATTTTCCTACCCATACCTTTCATATCATATTCATAAAGTGTAATAATACTACAGATAAACTACCAAAACACACATGAAATAGAATTGTAGGATCCATGCCATTTATTTAGTCTCAAGATAGGATAGATGATGTCTTCCCTCCAAGAATGTGGATTGTTTAATTTTCTTAGTTTCAATTTTCTTGCAATTTTTTGTAGGTGTGAGGTACTTAGTTATTTTGTTATGTATTTTACAAACATGTCATATACTACTATTGTTACTATATTATCTTTCAAATGGTTTTTCACTATCTTTGAAGCCTTTCTTTTTCCCTACTAAATGTGACTTTTTTATTCTAGCTAATAGAATAATTATAGCTTATTTATAAGTTAAATAAATATTTTATCAACTAATTAATATCCCATCATACCCCCTTAATATGCACTTGTGCAAGATATGGTACAAAAAAATCGGCCAAATACTATGAAAAGTTCCCTCTTAAAATTTAAGTAAGAATTACAAATGACCCACTTGGGAAACATCTTCACCACTAAAAAGTGAAAAACAAGTTTGAAGCATAGAGTTCATCAAAATTGCAGCCTAAAAAACCAAAATTCCTCCCACAAATTGAAAAAACTAGCAAGGTTCCCATCAATAAGTGTGGGCACAAGCGATCAAGAATAAGAAGATGGATCCCAAATATTTCCAACAAATAGGCTTCAAAACATGGTAAAGTAGACAACAATGTTGGAGCTAAAAGGATTTGACAATTTTTTAGGAAAGTGCTAAATATCAATGAGCAAGCTCTATAAATGTCGTGGCCTCAATGTAAAAGGAAGATAAATTGTTTCAAAGGAGAAACAAACACCAAAATTTTGAGATGGTTGAATGCATTCAAACTCAGGAGAATATGTAGCAAATGAACAAAATGAAAAAAACATAGATGACTAACATAAGTACTCCAACCAAACCACGAACCAATACTCCAATCAGCATATGTGCCAATATTTCCTTCCCATCTTAAATTCCACATCTAAAGGAAAAAGTTAGGTCTCCATCACAACTATCAAGATAATTGGTTGCATAATTATCAATCAACAATGAAGAAAATCATTTGAGTGAGCACATTATATATGAGGGCCTCAAAAGAGAAATTCACAATATTTTCCATTAAGGTAATTAGAAAATGGATTTCTCCACTTCATGAAAAAAATATAAGTAGAAAAAATATCTCAAAAAATATGTTATGAAGGTTTTCTTTTCAAATATTATCAAACCTACTTCAAAATGCATATAAGAAAACAAAGTTGGAATTCCTATGTAATCGCAATACAACTAAGAAAAACAAAGTTAGAATTCCTATGGAATAAAAACAGCTAAACAATTGCAAAGAACCACCTAAAATACAACAAATTGAGGAGAAAAAAGATTCCCTCCCACGAGGCCCTTCTTTTGGCTCTAATCGCATGGAAATCATGAAACCAAGGGATACTTAAAAGGAGAGGATGTCAAAGAATAATATATATAACTTAACTTAATGATACAATAGGAAATTATTTTTACTTTGTAATGCCTTCTCTTTTTCCATGGGCAATGCATATGCCTCATGATGCTTCATTGGTGAGATATTCTAATACAAGTCATAAAATTAAAATCCTCTGAAGACCCATTTTAGATCTTAAGATGTTGGAACTAGCCATGTTCTTGTCTTCACCCAAGATCAAGCACATAAGTGAAGAATTTTTTTAAGGTGGAGAAAGGTTGTAAACACTAAAATCAGCATGTAAAATGAAACACAATTGTAGGAGGTTTCCACACAAAAAGAAAACTCATGTATAAGGACAGCCACCAAGATGTAAAAATACAACGTAAAATATTAATGTGAGATTTATATTGGAAAAAAAAACCAAAGTGGAAAACTCCACTCTCAAGATTATTATATTCACATGTCCATATTTCAATGGTATAGGACCCTATCACATAGGATTTAGGTATAACCACATCATAATTTAGGGCCACTAGATAGTAATAATTTCGTTATATGGAACACTAATCTACCAACAACCTCACTGATGAGGATCCATTCAAACATCAAGGATGGATTTTGTGTATGCCCACTTGTAGCAATTAGAGACGCTATATTTGGTAAAAAATTTAGATCTATATATATTCCATGTATACTCTTTCCACTATTCCTTGGGGGATTAATGACCCAACTTAAGTGTGAATCTAGAATTAGTTTGTTGACCTTATCTAGAATGATCCTATTAGGGTTGTACATTCTAGACATTAGTTTTTATCTATCATTGGTACTCGTTCTATTTGATGAATATCAATTAATCCTTAGTTGAATTAATACCTTTATTGAGAAATCTAAAGTCTAAGAACTAATTATATCAACTGGAGTTTTCCCTTCAAATGCTAGAATCAGAGGCCATTGAATGGGATGATAATTAAATGAGAGTCGTGATCATGGGGAGTATTCCTTCCATCTTAAAAATGTATTAATTTCTCCCCAACATTTCTAGATGCTCTTAACCACAAAATACCATTTCACGTTTTATCATAGTTGGTATGATGGAAAAATTCTAACGGTTAAGGTCTTTCCAAGAGAAAATCCCAATAAAATGAATTTCTTGGTAGCATTTTTAGGATCCATTGCCTTGCATGGCTCATACATCCCTTTTGGTGCACAAGGCTTGGGCCTACAAGTATATTTTTATAATACCCATTGTTAGGTCCAGGGAATAACCCCACCAATGATTTTGCATTAACTTAAACTCTTCATGTATACAAGAGGGTATCTATTTATTCCATTTGGTATAAGGGAATCCTAGTCTTCCACATGACTCATCATTTTCTTGCCTACATATTATTTACAAGGAAAAAAAATCCCAAAGGATTATGTTTCCAACATTCCTCCACTTAAGCTGAAGGGGTGTTTGTGAGCCCAAGCATCATTCTAAAATTTTCAAAATTTTCTCTTTTAAGTGCTTTGGTGAAGATGTCCGCAATTTGGTCATTTGTGTAACAATGTCTCAAATGAATAATATTAGCCTCTACATGATATCAAATCAAATGATTTTTTATGTTGATGTGTTTAGTTCGATCAGGGGATCTAGGAATATCAACCAACTTTATTGTATAAGTATTGTCAACTAGAAGAGGAGTAGAACTCACTTGTTTCTCTTGCAAATATTCAAGTACTTTCATAAGCGAGTCAATCTCCTTTGTCACTTCAATAGTTGCTACATATTCTACCTCTATTGTGGAATCTACTAGAACTAATTGTTTGTGTGACCTCCAAGAGAGATTTGTTGATCAAAGACTTTTGAGATATTGGGAAGTCAACACTATGTTTTATTTTCCCCATCAAAGTATGAATCATAATATCCAATCAAACTAAAGTCATCCACCTTGGAATAATTGTATCCAAAATATTGATTTCCCTTCAAGTATTTCAAAACTCTTTTTGCAGCAGACTCAATCCCCTTCACAAATATTTTTCATAAAACCTTAAAAGAATCCCAACAATAAATGAAATATCTAGTCTAGTAGTGGTGAGGTAGATAAGACTTTCCATAAGTTTTATGTACTTGGTTGCATCCATAAATTAATTTCCTTCTTTTGATGTGAACTTCAAATTCTATTCTATTGGAATAGAAATAGGATTACATTTAGCCATGCCAAATTTGTTAAACAATTCTCCAATGTAGTTCTTGTTGGATATGAATATGTATTTGGGATATTGAGTCACTTCAATGCCCAAGTAGTAGTGAATCTCTTTCTTTGTGTACGCAATATAGCTCTCATTATTCCTTATAATTTATAGATCATATACACACACTACAACATATACAATAGTTTTACCAATTTTCTTGAAAAACAGGGTTGTAACATCTAGATTAACGTGTTTGAAATTCAATTTCAGAATATGCTCAATTATCTTTTCATACTAGATTCTTGGTGCTTGTTTTATGCCATATAGTGATTTGATTAGTTTGCATCCTTTCTGTTCTTTTCCATTCATAACAAAAACTTTGGCTGAGACATGAATATTTATCTTTCAAGTCTCCATTCGAGAAAGCAACCTTCACATCCATTTGATGGATTTTCCATCCATTTAGTGCTACCAAGGAAAAGAGATTCTATATAGTTGACCATTTTTCTATGGGGTTGGGGGGGGGTGGGGGGGGGCGGGGGGGGAGGGGATTTTCATCATAATAAAAATTTTCTACCTATGAAAATCCTTTTTCCAAGTCCTTGTAGACTCACTTGCACCCATTGTCTTGGTTTTGGATGAAGGTTCCACCAACTTCAATGTCCCATTTTTTATGAGAGCAACACATTTCTTCTGCATTTCTTCTTTCCACTCATCATTAGTGCCAACTTATTCAAATGAATTTGGTTCAAAATTAAAAGGTATATTCAATTCATAATCATATGAAACATCCATAGTATCTACATCACCTAAATTTCAATTATCTAGATCACCTCCATCTTGTCTGGTGGAACCTTTGGTTCATGTTTTTCTCACCTCATCAAGATGAACATTTTCAAGTGTTTTGATGAACCACTTTGGTGGACCTTTCTAAGATTTTCTAGGTTGTTCCAATGATTAATATGGTGTTGAATTAATATTCAACCTTCCAATCCTTTCAATCACATCATTCAAAGTATCTTCTTGATCTGAGGAACTCGTCAAAACTTCATGAGGGTTATATGGTGCTTTAAAACGAGAATATGGAGATTAATCCAAGATATGGATTCCCCCATCAAGATGTGAAATATCATTTTTAAATTCATATTATGTCTTTACATGAGAGAATATATCCATATGATCTAGTTTCCACTCAATAGTATTGTCAGCCTTGGAAGATTCAAGAAAAAATACATATTTGGAAAGAATAAGCTTTTTTTTTTCCTCATCGTAAAGATGATATGCCTTGGTGGTATTTGAATACCCCAAGAAGATGCATCTCAAATTCCTTGCATTGAGCTTATTATTTGCTCCTTGGGAATCAAGGCATAGAAGGTGGAATCAAAGACCCAAGATGCCTCTCGGAAGGAATGTAGAAATGCCATGATTTTGTAAAGTGTCTTATTCTTAAGAGCATGATATGGACACATGTTTTCACATATATTATACATAGAACCGCATCAACCCAAAACATCAACTTTATATATATGAAGAACATCATGGAGCAAACCATATTCAAGATAATCATGTTCATTCTTTCAGTGATACAATTTTGTTAAGGATTGTATGGAATGGTAATTTAATGTTGAATCCCATGTTAACAAATATATTTTTTGTTACGATATTCTGACACATAGGAAATAGTTAAGTATAACTTGGTCTAGCGTAGAGTTAGGTAAATTTTGTTTCTTTAATATGTACATTTGTAACTTATAATCCGATGGTAACGATATGTAGTGATCTGACGGTTCACTCTCTCCTTGATATTACCGACGCTTGATCCGTGGCTTAACACCCGATTGGTCCATGATATCTATTTAAAGAGCATGGAGGGTCATTTGTTCGATAACCATTTATGAGAGAAGCTTATGAAAAATTTAATTTTTATATTAATAAATTTCTTGAAGTGTTCACGTTGGATTAGGCCGTGGAATGTTCTCTCTTCGAGGGTTTTAACCACATCAAATACTGGTGTATTGATTTGTGATCTGTTTGTGAGTGGTGACCTTTGGTGTTTGATCTAAGGAACTTACCCTATAAATTCCTACATGGTATCAAAGCCATTTTGAGGGCAACATCCATTATTGATCCAAATCCGAATTTGGTTTGACTGCATGTGACTATCGTTTTCCAAATCTACTGTTTCTAACCACTTTCGGGCCAGGAGAACTGCTCTGTTGTGTTTGGAGCATCTGTTATAGTGAGGAACCCCTTTCTTTTCATGAGAAAAGGTTTTCGGTTCCCAAGTTATGTCATTTTAGATTTGGAGGTATAAATTATCTATTTTGTAGTTCTATTTATTAATCCTTTTGTTTATTTTGGTTCCCTAATTTTATTTCGGTTCCCTCTATTTATTTTGGTTATGTTTTTTTTATTGTCGGATCTGTACCCTGTTCTCTGTGTATGCTCTTTTCTCTGCACTATGTGTGATCTTGGAAAATCAGAAACAAGGAGACGGGATTTTTTTTGCTACGTATGCTCTTTCCCCGCGTCTTTGTGCGATCTCGGGAAATCAGAAATAGTGAAAAAATAGATACAGTAAGAGTAACCAGAAATCTAATGTTCTACCGTAAGGATTTTTTTTTGCATGGATTTTGTGTTTTTTTTTTTTTTTCAGGAAAAAACACGCACATCGAAGAGAAAAAAAATTGCATAAGCTTCTCTCATAAACGCTTGCCGGACAAATGACCCTCCATGCTCTTTAAATAGAGATCATGGACCAATCGAGTGTTAAGCCACGGATCAAGTGTCGGTAATACCAAGGAGAGAGTGAATCGTGGATCACTACATATCATGACCGTCGGATTATAAGTTATAAATGTACATAGTAAAGAAACACACTTTACCTAACTCTACGCTATACCAAGTTATGCTTAACTATTTCTTATGTGTCGAATATCCTAACACTCCCCCTTAAGAAAAACTTGGGATAGGATTGAAGGATTTACAAAGGTGACACAAAAGGAGACTATTTCCTATGTGTCGAAATATCCTAACATCCCCCCTTATAACAACTTGGGATAGGATTGAAGGATTTACAAAGGTGACACAATAAGAAAAGGAAGAAGGCATTAGAGAATCCTTTTACATAATCCTTTTACTAGCTCACTTGGTGTAAAGTCAGTCTATGAGAATAGAGGTCTTGGGTTCAAGTCTCCTTCTCAAACTTCTTTTTCTAAAAATCTTTTTGTTAAGTTACTTTTTCTTATAAATCCCTTTGGCAAGTTGCAAGTTTTAAAAAGAGGGTTTTATTTGAAAAGCACATGTAAAAGTAACATTGTAAAAGTGACTCTCTCTTATTTATAAAAGTGGGTCACATAAAGTAGTTTTTTTTTAAGTGATCTTATTGTATTAATTTTGGAAAAGGGAGGGGGATTTTTTTTTTAAGTAGAACTTTATCATCAACTTTCAACCTTTCACATAACTATTCGACATCTACAACACGTTTTTTTCAAAAAGGCATAACTTCTTCATCTAGAAGCCGTTTTTCGAGCCCTTTTTTTGAACCAGCCAAATTTTTCAAGATCTTTCCATTGGGGCATTTATTTTCAGCCTTTTCAGCTTCATTTTTAAAAATATGGAAATTGCATGCCCATTTATTCTTAACAACACCAATTATTTCCAATGGCTATCCTACATGTTAGACTTACTTAGAAGTAAAGGCCTTTATAGAATAGCCACAGGAAAAGAAACTAAACCTACTGATGGAGATAAAGTCGCTAAATGGGAAAATAAACAAGATCAAGCACGAGGGTTGGTGGGAATGTCTATTGCTTAAGATCTTTGATTTCATATCCAAGAAATTGACACCCCTGATGTAGCTATGAAAAAGCTAAATACTATTTTTGGCATTCAAAATGAAATCAGGGCCCACCAGCTTGAAAATGAGTTGCTTACTTTGGACCCCAATACTTTCTCTTTTATTGAAGATTTTATGTCCAAATTCAAGACCCTTAGACTTCTTTTAGAAGGTTGTAAGGTCAAAAAGGAAGATGGTAGCCTTATCTATTCCATTCTTGCTAAGATTGTCCCTGCATACTCTATATTTGTTTCCACCTTCCATTCCACTAGAGAAGCCCTCGTTTCTCAAGGAGAAGCCTACAAGCCACCCTCTTTTGATGCCTTTTGTGATTCTTTGATAGGAGAACAAGAAAAACTCTTACACCTTGGTCTTATTAATAATGGAAACTCTTCTAAGAAAACCTTAGCATCCCAGAAGCAACCATACCAAAAGAATCCTAAGAAGCAGCATCCTAAAAAGAATGGTCCTAAACCAAACAAGGGTCTTAAGAAATTTTAGCCGCAAACTGAAAAGGAAACTCAAAAAACTGATAAGGCATATAAAAACAAAGGGAAGAAGATAGATAGACATTTTAACTTTTGTAATCATGATGGCCACGTAGAGTCAAAATGTTTTAAGAAGATGGAAGCCTTGGAAGCAGCAATGAAGAAGCACAACATCAATTTGGAGAACTCTTCAACTTCATCTTCAGGAATGGAACTTTCTGCTTGTGGTTGTCAAGCATCAAGATCTGGTTATGCATTAAATTTATCTTCTTCTTCTCATTCTCATGAGTGGCTCATTGATTCTGGAGCCTCTTACGACATGGCCAAAAATAAAGCCATGTTTTCTTCTTTAAATGATTGTAACACCAAAAAATTTATGTTGGTGATGATAGATCTCTTAGTGTTGTAGGTTTTGGAACCATTCATCTAGATAATGGTCAGTTTAATGATTTATTATGTGGTCCTACCTTGTTCTGCAACCTTCTATCTATTTATCAAATAACTCATTCAGGTGAATGGAAAACAGTAGAATTCTCACCTCATGATGTTGTAATTAAGGACCTCAAAGATCCTAGACATATTTTAGCTACTGGAATTGTTGATGATTCCACAATGTTGTATAAGTTTGACAAATTTGGGTCATCATGTCTTCCCTTCATTTTTGTTTCTCATAATGATGAAGTGAGCAAATTTTGGCATGAGAGATTTGGTCACTTAAACTATCGCTCTCTTCAAACACTATGTAAAGAAAATATGGTGACAGGTCTTCCTATGGTATATTGCCGAGATGGTATTTGTTTTGGATTTGTACTCAGAAAACATCATCGGACTAGTTTTGACAAATGTGCCTCTTGGCACGCTTCATTCCCTTTGTAGCTTGTGCATAGTGATTTATGTAGTCCACTTCCTGTTTTTTCTTTCTCTGGATGCAAGTACTTCTCAACTTTCATTGATGATTTTTCCAGACGCACTTGGGTATACTTCTTAAAACTCAAGAGTGAATTTTTTAACATGTTTTTGGCCTTTAAGGCCTTTGTTGAGAAACAATATGGACATCACATTCTTAAGTTGAGAACTGGAAATGGATGAGAATATGTTAAAAAAAAATTATCTACTTTTGCACTGAGCATGGCATTCAATTGCAGCATACTTTTCCATATACTCCACAACAAAATAGTGTAGTTGAAAGGAAGAATCACACTCTAAAAGAAATGGCTAATTTTATGCTTCAATCTAAAGGACTTATTCTTAATTTTTGGGCAGAAGCAATTAATTGTGCAAATTACATAGTAAATCCCACTCCTACTAAGGTTTTAAGGAATATAACTCCAGACGAAGCCTCTAAATCAAACCAAATGTAAGTCACTTATGTGTTTTGGAAGTGTAGCTTGGGCCCATATTCCAGATGCGAAACATAAAGTCTTAGAACCTAAGAGTGAAAAATTCATTTTTGTTGGATATTTTGAAGAGGTCGAAGGATATAGACTTCTTCAACCAAAATCTAAAAAATGTAATCATTAGAAGAGATGTAAAATTTTATGAAAATATGTCAGTCTGCGAGCCTAGTTCGACGGGTGTGCCACCTTTGGTTTGCGAGCCTGATTCAGCATATGTGCCACCTCCCTCTATCTCCTCTATTTTTGACAGCATTCCTTCTAGTTCGGATGATGACAGCGAGGATGAAAATCCTCCTCCACCTCCTCAATATATTCCTTCAACTCCACTTCTTCCAAGATGGGTCCGCTCTACTCGGGATGCAGCAGGTTCTCTGGAAGGTGACCCTACAGATCAACGTCGTACACGTTCTTAGTTCGTAAGAGCCTCTTCCTTATTGGCTCAAGTTCTAGAAAATCCTGATCCAGAAACCTTTGAAGAAGCTTCAGGTCATCCATATTGGGATGAAGATATGAATGAAGAATAGTGTTCCTTATTGGAAAACGATACTTGGAATCTTGTTCCTCTTCCAAAGGGAAGAAAACTTGTCATATGCAAATGGGTTTACAAAACAAAGTTTGGACCGGATGGAAAATTTGATAGACATAAAGCTCGTCTTGTTGCTAAATAATTTTCACAAGTTTAAGGTATTTACTATACTAAAACCTTCTCCCCTTTTGCCAAAATTAATTCTATCTGCCTTGTTCTTTCCCTTGCTACCTCCTTTAAATGGGAATTCCATTAGATGGATGTTAAATTCTCCTTCTTACATGGAGATTTGCATGAATAAATCTACATGGAACAACCCCCTGGCTTTATAAAAAATGACTCTAGCCTTGTTTGTCACCTTAGGAAGTCTCTCTATGGTCTCAAACAAGCTCCTCGAGCTTGGTATGCCAAAATAGATAGATTTCTCTTAGATAATGGCTTTTCTAGGTGTCATTCTAACAACATTGTCTACACCAAGAAAGTGGGTAAGTCCGTCATCATCATTGTTCTTTATGTTGATGATATTATCCTTACTCATTGTGATCCCAACCATATAAACCATGTGAAGTATAGCCTCAAAAAAAAGTTTGAAATGACAGACTTAGGACACTTGCATTATTTCCTTGGTCTTCAAGTCTTGCAATCCATAGAAGATATTACCCTTTTCTCAATCCAAGTATGCCTGTGATCTTCTACACCACTTTCACATGGAAGACTGTAAGCCAGCCCCTTCTCCCTTTCAGTCTGGAGTCAAGCTTTCAGTCACTTTTACTACACTTGAAGTTGATGCTACCTTATACCGTCAACTTGTTGGTAAACTTATGTATCTAACCCATACTTGTCCTGACCTTTCCTTTGTCATTGGTCTTGTTTCTTAGTTTATGCACCAACCTCATTAAAGTCACTGGAAAGCAGCTAAAAGAATATTTTGATATATTCGAGGTACATTTCAGTTCGGGATTCATTACAGTACAGGAGCATCTCCATTGTTGATTGGTTTCACTGATTTTGATTGAGCTGGTGACCCTGATGATCGAGAGTCTATTGCAGGTTATGTATTCTCTCTTGGTTCAGGACCTATTACTTGGTATTGTAAAAAAAATTTCCATATCTCTCTCTTCGGTAGAAGCATAGTATCGTGGTGCAGTTGAAGCCAACAAGGAAGCCTTGTGGCTTCGTCAGATCCTGACGGATTTTGGTCTTCATTAGCAGCATCAAACTACACTTTTGTGTGATAATCAGAGTGCCATTCAGCTATGCAAAGATCTAGTTCAGCATCAGCGTATGAAACACGTTGAGCCTCACATACACTTTAGCAAAAAACTCATTCATGATCGTGTTCTTGAAGTGCAGTATTGTTCAACCAATGTTCAATTTGTCGATAGCTTTACAAAGGCTCTCACAGAAGTGAAGTTTACCAAACTTCTATCTATGCTTGGAGTTGAGGAAAGTTATCATTAAGGGGTGATAGGCTCTAATGCCTCCTTCCTTTTCCTATTGTGTCACCTTTGTAAATCCTTCAATCCTATCCCAAGTTATTCTTAAGGGGGGATGTTAAGATATTTTGACACATAGGAAATAGTCTCCTTTTGTGTCACCTTCGTAAATCCTTCAATCCTATCCCAATTTATTCTTAAGGGGGGATGTTAGGATATTCCGACACATAGGAAATAGGTAAGTATAACTTGGTCTAGCGTAGAGTTAGGTAAAGTGTGTTTCTTTACTATGTACATTTATAAATTATAATCTGATGGTCATGATATGTAGTGATTTGACGGTTCACTCTCTCCTCGGTAATACTGACACTTGATCAGTGGCTTAACACCCGATTATTCCATGATATTTAAAGAGCATGGAGGGTCATTTGTCTAGTAACCATTTATGAGAGAAGCTTCTGTAAAAAAAAAAAATTATATTAATAAATTTCCTGAATTGGCCGCATTGGCTCAGGCCGTGGAATGTTTCCCTCTTCGAGGGTTTTAACCACGTCAAATACTGGTGTATTGATTTGTGATATGTTTTTGAGCAGTGACCTTTGGTGTTTGATCCAAGGAACTTACCCCATAAATTCCTACATTTTTCAAATTCATTATATGTATATTCTATTCCATTATCATCACGATGAGAGGCAATATATTATTGTGCTTCCTTTTGAATCCATAAATGATCACTTCTAAAAGTTTCAAAAGCTTCATATTTATTTTTCAATGAGTACAAACAACACATCGTTATGTAATCATCAATAAATTTTATGATATTTATTTCCATTAATAGATACAACATGCATAAAGCCACACAAAGAAAAGAGCATTATTTAAAGTTGTGTACATGCTCTAGAAGTAGAATCATGAGAGGGATGTTTGTTGTGATTTCTAAGGATACAAGTGTCACGTTTCTTTAGTTTCCTATTAATATTAGGAAAACTAAAAGGACCATTTATTTTTAATAATAAAAGGTTGTTATAATTCACTATTATTCCCAAAGATACCATTCCATAGAAGACTAGATGGCATTGTACCCTTCATCATGATGAGAGGTATACAGAATTTTGTGACAAATCATATGTCCCTTTCATCTTCAACAATATTTCATCCTCCACTTTAGTCATGACAATCGTGTTCTCAAAAGCTTTCCTTATTTCTATTTTTCCATCAAAGATGTGAATGGAGTGGCCTTGTTGACAAAAGCTCACAAGGGAAACAAAACTCTTCACAACTACGAAACATAGAGTATATAATTTAGAATAAAATTAGGTAATCCGGGCAGTTTAATCTTGGTGGTACCAAGTCCTAAGGGTATGAGACTTGATTTGTCTGCAACATACACTATGATATCTATTTTTTCACTCAAATCCTCAAAGAAGTCTCTTCAAATGGTCATGTAGAATGTTGCACCTATTTCAAGTAGCCAAGCATATCTCCAAGAATCAAATGAAGTATGAAAAAAAATCTTCAATTACTCCAATATTGCAATGGGAAATAATGTAATGAGAAAATTCAAGTGCTTTACTTTTTGTTGGATTTGATGTTTTACCTTTATCATATTTCTACACTTGTTTGTCTTTGATCTTCTCCCAAGGGATTCTACATGTCGATGCCCCATGTCCATTTCTTCCACAACAGACATGATGAAGATCAAATCTCTCACCATGGTTCCATATACCCCCTTATTTCTAAATTTCTTTCTTCTACATCCTATTTTAGTGATTTTCCCTCTAGAATAATCATGTGATTGATTCTTCCCTTTCTAAACATGAAATATGGATTCTTTGGGGGATTGATTTGTTGTTTGCGTCTTCTTGAAGTATTTCTCACATTTTTCAAATTTCTCCACTAAAGAGTCAATTGTAATGGACTTTAGATGGTCACTGGCTTATAGGAATTCAAGATAATGAGAGTATTAGAGTTTGCGTTTATGCAATTCAAATTCATTTGAGCTTCATCTTCTAGATACATCACATAGATATTTTGTGTTCCAATGTTTCAAACCATCACGTGTGGTTCATCATCAAGACAAAATGATGAATAAAATCTAATTAAGCCAAAGAGTAAATAGGGGAGGAACCCTAAAATCAAAAGGAATAAGTCAAAAATTCAAAAAATATAATCATATGGAGAATAATGAGAGTATATAGGTGTTGAGCAGCCAAATCCCCTCTGCAGAAAGAGGCAATCCCTCTAGCCCTAGGGTGGGTCTAGCAATAAGGGAACATGCTAAATTCCTATATTCCTAGCTTATAAATGAAATATGGACTGGAACAGATATCCTACCTCAGTCCAAAGCTTTTGTCGTGGCACGCAGTAGCAATTCTTTGATCTCTGTCTTCACACCTTGTGCTCTATTGGTGACAATGTCCATGCACCTGCACAAAGATCAAATAAAAGATGATAGCATACAAGCATATACATTTATCTACAACTATTCAACTAGTCAAGGAGAGTTAAAAAATTTGAATATAAATGGAAACAAAGTTGGAACCAGAAACCAGTCATGTATTATTGGTATATGAAAAATAAGTTTACAAACTTATGCCTTGACGTTGCAGATCTCCTTCGACAGGTTTAGTCAGGCACATCTCAAGCATTCGTTTGTCATTCGACTCAATGAGGAAATGGGCTTAAACTCTCTCTCAACAATGGATTCTTCTCTGCTTTCTTCAACACACCAGCTATAACTAATGATTTTTCAACTAGCTGAATCAATGTGAAGAAGAATAATTTATAGGAGAGGAGAAGGAGGTTTGGGATCCTGGAGGAGAGTTCTATCCCTTTGGGGAGTTTCACATTTGTAGGAACTAATAGGCCAAAGGGAGAAACTCAACTTGCTCCAATCGAACAAACCATCATGACTCTGCTCATGAATTTGTTAAAGCATAGAAGCTTCATTTCTATTTTTAAAAACTTTCCAAAAGCAGCTTGGCACGGGTGCCCTTCTGAGATGGAGCACCAATGCGCGCAAGGCTTAATGTTAATTTATTCATGGGCACAAGGTCATAACTGCCTACCAGTGCCGACCCAAAATCATAGGTTTGTGAAGTTCTTCTTGAGGAATGATAAATAGAGATTATGTTCCTAACATGCAAAGGGATGAAATGAAATTCATGGCAATGTATGACAATGCATAGGGTTCACTGAAATGGTCCTCCAATGTTTGGGATGGGGATTGCAAGGACGATGAAAAAATACTGTGTAACAGATCCCCCCTAGCATGAAGCCCGAGAGAGAGGGAGGGGTGAAATGCTTTACAAGAGCATGCCCAAACCAAAACGTCGTTGCTGGAGGACCTGCAAGATCAAGTACAACTGGTATCTCTGATACATGAATATGTGGTATGGGCGCAACCATCTAGAATAGAGAGCATGTAACAAGATCCAAGGTATGGACGCAGCCATCCTGTGAAAAGGATCATCAAATAGACTCAGGTATGGTCACAGCCATCCAATCAAAAGAGTCATGCATATAGTCATGATAAACCAAATCATCCCGCAGCCTGGATTTTATCAGAAAAAACCCAGGGTCTTACGCTCCGTCTCAACCCAAACAAGTACAAATTTAGGCATGTGTATGAACGAGCTGAAGTCAAACATGCAAGAAAGTCACCTAATTACCAGCCAATGATGAAATTTGTTAACAGGCGCAAGAGAGACCACTAATAATGATAATGGTTCTCAAGGTACAACTAGTACAATCCATGGAATGTGAATAATGAGATGGAGTCGAACACCCACGAAATCACTCGATCGAAGGCCAATGATGATAACATGTCATCGAATGCGAAGAAATTTACATTGAGGCATGCAAGCTCTAAGGTACCAGAAGGGAGTCTCTAGATCAACTTCTTGGATAATGAGCTGAAGTCGACAGGAAGTGACTGGTCAAAGTAGGGCCATAATGTTTCCCACATCATCAACATGAGACAGAGGAATAAGATGATAGTGAATCAGGACTAATCAGAGGATCAGAGGTCGAAAACTGCAAAAGGAACTTCTCTTGAACATATTGGTGACACGACTCCAAAATTTGGCAGTATTTGACATCAAGGGATCTGAGTTCATGGTGACATATCAAAGAGTAGATGAGAGGTCAAAACAGATAACCCAAAACCATGGAGGAAAAATGACGAATGTGGGATTTCCCCAACCTGACACGAACTACAAACACGTGTCATTTTCAAGAGCGACATACTGCTGACACAACTGAGAACTGGTTCCATTTTCCCCCACCATTTTTGGCGAGTACCCCAATTATTTTTGGAAACAAGCTTGAAGGGGATAGCATATGCTTGCCATGTAAGTTTTTCCTTCGGACAAATCCATCCTAGCACATTTACGAGCCCTAGGAAGGAGGAACTCGGTAACGTCATGGTGACAATTTCCAATGTCATTTAGTTTTAACGAGTCTGACAAAGGAAGAACTCGGCATCTTTTCATGTTTAGAGAGCTTGAAAAGAAGCGGAAAAGAAAACTTAGTAGGTCCCTTTTCATAGGTAGTCTCATAGATCCAAAAAGGTAGAAAACAATGTCTGAGAGAACCTCTTAGCCATGTTCAACTAAGGTATTCCTTTTTCGTAAATAATTTGTCCCAACCCAAAAAAGGGGTAAACGTATACTGGGAAAATGACATTTTCCAGCCTTTAATGAGTTCAAAATGACAAGATTCTCGACAATATTTTCAATTTTTTAGAGTCAGAAAAGAGCTAAAAGATGACTCCAGGGAGTGACTTTTTCGTGTTTTTACCGAGTCCAAAAAAGTAATAAAATAGAACTCATTACCTCATCGTCATCATTCTTTAAGACCTATTGTTGCACAAGAAACAAATGTAAAACCCATTTTTCGAGATAAAATAATAAAATAATCGAAAAATATGTCAAAAAACCTAATTAGGGTTTAGAAAAGGTTATAAAATGATGCAAATAGTAAAAAAAATTACTTTTCACCTTTTCACCTTCTTGTGAGCATTTTTACCATTTTTTATTGTGAACTGGTGGCAATCCAGAAGGTCATTTGCGAACCTATTTTCTCCAGGTATGAGCTCTGATCTTCTCCTACATTTTAATCCATTTTTCATTCTCTGATTTCATGATTTAATGCATTTTAGGGGAGGTTTTGGAAAGGTTTGGTCACGGCAGTTGGCGCGGGTTCCGGGCACAGAGACGCGCCCAACCGTGAAAAATTTAAACAGGGGAGCACCAATCAGCGCCACTGTTTGAAAAACAGTAGCGCCAATCACCACGACCAAAAAATGTCAAAAATTTCTCCAAAATTTCTAATTCAAACGGTTCAAATTTCAATCTTGTGGCTAATGGGAGCCTCAATTGTGATTTTTGTAGAGAAATTAGTAGCTAAAATGGTCATAGATTGGAAAGAATGAGAGTACAGGGAAGAGGATAAATAGGTTATGGGAAATAATGCATGTATGGATGCCCTGAGAAACTATGGGCTCTTGAACTTCTTCCTGACACCGTGTTTAAGAGCTCAGCTGGAATTATTGCAGTACCTGATTAGTGTGTGGGACACTGATTGAGAAATATTTATGATTCATGACCAAGAGCTGGAGATAGAAGTCTCTGACATTTATTTCATTACTGGATTGTCATGGAGGGGAGAGAAACTAGTCTTGATAGGTACCCGGCCTCTTGGAGAGAGCATGGGAATGCTGATAGACAGAGTCTGTCCAAAAGAAAAAAAAGGATCAAAAAGCGTCAAAGTAGATATCCAGACAGTGCCTGACTTGGCACTGAGGGTAGTGCTACATACTATAACTCAGGCTGTTGGATCTCAGGCTCCCCACAAAGCTACAAAGACATAGCTTCAACTTGTCGTGGATTGCATGGCTCCAACCATCTACAATTGGGCGGAAGTAGTAACAATCAACGTAAAACGTCACTTAACCAAATGCAGTAATGGAAAGTTGAAACAGTTTGGATACGGGTCCATCTTGATACCGTTCATCCTGTAACGGTAGTTGATATTCCAGCGCCAGGAGGTGATAGTACCTACACCACCAGCACGAGAGCCACAGATGGTCCGTTGGGTGGATTTGATGCCTCGGTCAGGAGGTGGTCAACACATGTCATGGAAACCAGAATTCTTCAACTAGCTACGCCGAAAACTCATCATGGTAGAGGATTGGTCATACACTGGTACTGATTTTAGGGGTGATCCGGACCTTCCACTCCCGGAAGGAGATGACTGGGATGAGGATTTAGGTAAAAAATCTTCTTTTTTATGATTATTATGAACTTTTTTTTACATATGTTCTGATATTTATCTACGTGTTGCAGATGATGACCCAGAGAGACCTGCAGGGATTTCCCCTATAGCACGAAGGGTCCCACGCAATTTCGAAGGGTCCCCTCATGGTGAGGGAAGTGAGGAAGAAGAGATCGCGTGCAACTTGGAGGGACTCACCAGTGGGATCCTAGATTATGTGAGATTCGAGGGCATTCCTCGTGCTTATCATAGGCACACCATAGGGGTTTCTAACCGTATCCATCGACTACTGAGGTGGGTCGTACGTGCAGTAACGTGTTATCATGAGCACCATGCGAATTAGATGCCTAGGTTTCATTTCTGCATATTTTTGAGAGACATGATGTCTCGGGATGTAACCAAAACACATATATTTTTTGAACTATGATGCACGTGGATGAAAACAATCAATATATATATATCTTTGTGTGTCTGTGTGTGTCTGTGTTTATTTTCCTATCTAAATCTTACTATGTAATTATAATTGATTTTTACAAATTTCGCAAATGTCTATCTAATACAATATTGGCTACTGCATCAGTTAACATATTCATTCTTCTAGGAATATGTTGATATGTGATACAATCAAAATTTCTTTCTAACAAATGAACACGCAAATACATCATTAAAATCTGAGGGTTTCTAACAGAATAATTCCCATTAAGCTGGAGAACAACAAGCTGAGAGCCTAGTTTCACAATTAAGTCATGAATGTCGAGGGCAATAGCTTTAGTTAAGAGTTAGATGACTGCACTTTATTCAGCAACAATGTTGGTTGTACATCCTAGACAAATACCTTGAAGGTCTACCAACTCACCATTAGGATCATAAATCACCAACGCCGTGAAGGAAAAATTATGGGTATTGCGGGAGGCACCATTAGCAAAACCAACATAAGGAGTGATAGGCATCTACACAGTAAGAAAAGACATAATAAGTAGGAAAAATTGCGTGCAAAGCACACCAACCAAAAAATGTACAAAAATGAAAAACACACTTATGCACAAAAGGACATTCGCAAGAAACTCATGCATAATATTTTTTGAGATATAGCCCATTTCTGGGTTGATCCAAGGGATAGCCTTCATAGTCAATAAGCTCATAGGCCCCATTCTGCAAAACACGCTTGATGATGTAGGGCCCATGCCACATGGGTTCGAATTTACCTACCCCCAGCTTATCATGAGCTTGGTCATACAAGAGGACGAATTCTCCTTCTACGAAGGTACGAGGGGAAACCGTCTAGTCAAAATAGGCTTTGACCTGCTTTTTTTGTGCTTCTATGACTAGAGAAGCGAAGCGGCGAGTTTCATATAGCCTCTCTAAATAAAGAAGATGTTCTTCCTCTGGAGAGGTATTAGGCAGTAATTCGACAGCTATCCTGGGGGAAGGAATTTCACATTCAATCGGAAGGGTAGCTTCCATAGCATAAATAAGCTAGAATGGGGTGAATCTGGTTGCATCCTTCACCGAGGTTTGGTAAGCCCAGAGATTTGAAAACAACATGAGATGCCAATTGGACTTGTGCATCCCAATAATACGTTGAAGCATGGTGACTAAAACCTTGTTCACGGCTTCAACCTGGCCTTTGACCTGGGGGTAGTACGGTGTTGAGTTGTTGTGACACAGACCCAAACTTAGCAGTCAACTCAACCATCATATAATGGAAACAATGGGAGCCATGGTCGGTGACAATGGCTTGAGGGACACCACACCTAGTAATCACATGATTGAAAATAAATTGTGCAGTCGTCTTACCGTTAGTTGTGAGTGTAGCCATTGCTTCGGCCCATTTAATGAATCATTCCATGGCTACGATAATGTAACCATGCCCCCCGACCAAGTGAGGGTTACATGTCATGAAATTGATACCTCACTTTGCAAAGGGACCAACAGTAATGACGGGATGGAGGTGAACAGGTGGCGCACACATCTTGAATTGGTAGATCTGGCATTTGTGACATTTACGGACAGCGAGGATACAGTCTTTGAAAATGGTAGGCTAGAAATATCCAGCACGAAGTATTTTTGAGCAGTATCATACCTAGACATGTGACCGCCACATGTGCTAGAATGGCAGTCACTGAAAACTTTTTCAGCTTCCTCGAGGGTCAAACACCGATGGATAAAGGAATTAGCTCTGATGCGGTATAAAGTATCTCCAGCTAGGTGATAGGGTTGTGAATGATGACAGGTACATTGACAAGCATATTTCGTCAACTCAGACCGGAAGGTGGAATTCTGGAGATAAACAATGATATCACCATACCATGGATCAAAGGTGCTAATTAGAAAAAGAGTGTCGTTTAGAATGTGTTCCTTGGAACCAGAGGGAGCAGAGGCGGAAGGTAAAGAGAAGATCAAATCGGCAAAAACCAATGATTTCTTCTATTTGGTGGTAGTGAATTCCAAATCTAACTCTTGGAGGATAACTATGCACTTGGAGTATTTTCCCCCCAGGAATTGTCAAGTTAAAATATAGGTCATGGGGTTGCAATCAGAAATCACGGTTATTGTGCGAAGTAAAATATAATGATGAAAATGTTGGACGGATTGAACAGTTGCCAATGCCAATTTATCTACATAAGCATAATGTGTTTCAGTGTCAAGAAGATTGCGGCTCAAATAATAAATGACATGCTCATCACTGTTTTCATCGTCATGTACCAGAACCATGGCAATAGTGCTAAAAGTGGCAGCCAATTAGAGTGAATAGTCGCGTTGATCATTTAGGGGACGCAAAAGAAGAGCATTTACAAGAAAAGTCTTCAGTGCATCAAAAGATTTTTGGGCAATCTCATCCCAGAGGAACGGGAGGCCTTGCTTAAGAAATCGCGTGAAACATTTGGCTACTTTAGCATAGTTCAGTATAAAACGGTGCAGGAAATTACCTTTCCCTTGCAAACTCTACAACTGATGCAAATAGGAAGGGGAGGCAAGATTAACAATAGCTTTGACCTTAAGAGGATTGAGATGAATTCCATCGTTAGAAACAAAAAACCTAAGGAGTCTTCCAGAATCGACGCAGAAGACACATTTATGCGGATTCAGCCGAATGTTGTAGCGTTTACAGCAAAGAAATATTGGACGGAGGTGATCCGGGTGATCCTTATGCTTAGAGGAATGATTCTAAAGGTCATCCAAGTAAGGTTGAATAATGTGCTTAATATCGTGAAAAGCGTATGACATTACTCGTTGGAACATGGCACAAGCATTCTTAAGCCGAAAGGGAGCTTCTTGTACGCAAAGGTGCCCCATCGATAGATGATGGCAGTCTTATGTTGATCAGCCGGTATAATATTGATCTGGTTGTAACTAGAGAACCCGTCCATAAGGGAAAATATCTCACTCCCAGCATATTCATCAATAATATGGTCGATGAAGGGAGTGGGATAGTTATCCTTAAGACAAGCACGATTGATATCGCGTTAATCCACACAAACTCAAATAGTACCCTACTTTTTATCCACAGGGACGATGTTAGAGACCCAATCTATCAAGGGGATCGGATAAATAAAGCATGCTTTGAGAATTTTTTTAACTTCTCCCTTTATGGAAGCTACCTTTCTAGGGTGCACAGGACGAAGGCGTTGGCAAACAGGTATCACATTAGGATAAGTAGGGATCTCATGTATGACTATACATGGATCAATGTCAGTAATTTCCTCGTAGGACCAAGAGAAAATATCTTGAAATTCTCGAAAGAGACTAGTATATACCTCGATCTCATCAAGAGAACAGGTCACCCCAATGTGGATGTTCTTGAAAACCCCCGGTTTAATGAAGATGTCAATAGGCATCGTTTTATTAATAGTCCCCATGTTTCCTTCCGCAAAAACTTCATGTTTCAAGATAGGCGTTTGAAGCAGATGGGAAGGAGATTGGGAAGCAAATTTCTCAAGACAAGTATACATGGCCCCAAGGGCAGGCATAAATGAGGAATGATGATGACTATTGTTCCAGGGAGGATCCTCTAGAGACATGGTTTCCACAATGGCTTTATTAGTTGGAAACATCTCATTGAAGGGATCAGGAGAATCTAAAGCACCAAGCCAAGGGGATTGAGAATACATGTCGAGAGACACACTCAAAGGAGTATGATCAGAGGGAGGAGGAGTCGAAGCTAAGATAAATTCACAATAATCAATTTCTATTGGGCTTAACGACATCACGTCACCAAACGAATCAACCTTCTCAGGCGAAGGGATGATCCATGGATCAGAAGACGTGGAGATCATATTGACCTCAGTAGTGTTGGGCGGAGGAAGAGAAAACCGACCCATAAGGGTGGGATCTTTGAAAAGTCTCAGCCCCAAACTTTCATAATGTGTAGGAATACGGTCGACGTATGGAACATTTCTCTTGAGGGAGGTGGAAGTGAAAAAGGATAATTGATCGACAATGATGATCTCTCCTTTGTGTGGGAACTGAAGAACACGAAAGAGAGTGGATGGGACGCATAGCATGGCGTGATTCCAAATAGGACCGAGGAGAAGGTTATAATTGACCTTGACGTTAACGAAATCAACCTCGACATTAACCGTTTTTCCTTCCAATGTTATAGGTAAGCTGGTGTGGACACCAAGAGGGCAAGATTCCCTTCCGTCAAAGGCTTCTAAAGCATTTGGAGACTGGTTGAGGGTCGGAGTACCAATGACTTTCTAGCATGCAACGGACATGATGCAAGTATATGCACCTTCGTCCACGACCACTCGATGAATATTCTTACCATTAATCCCAACTTGGATAATCAAAGCAAGTTGGTGAGGGAGACATGGAATGTAATTTTCCAGATCAAAAGTGTTAAGACTTGAATCGGCAGGGTCCACCCCTCCGATAGCGGATAGCAAAGCCTCCCGTTGTGACGAACAACTCTGAAGCACCTCCAACGTATACATAGCAGATGGTGCCTGAGCCAAATCCTCAACAATACTTTAATGCTGAGTGGCACGGGCGTTCAGGTTATAGGAGGATTTATGGAGCATGCCTTTAGAAGGTGGTCGTATAATGGGCTCAGGACTAGGCCTTTCAATGTGAAGAGGGCCAGAAGCAGGCAGGGGAGGGGGCCCATCTGCAATCAATTTCCCCGCTGCCTGATGCGGTTTGGTATAATCTTTTGATATGGTAGCAATAGATATGAGTGCAGCACCATTCCATGAAAACCTGAGAGCCAAAAGGGTTGGAGGACTGAGGTTTCTCCACCATTTTAGTTTGACGTGATGGGAATGGTTCTTTAAGAACAAGCAGAGTTAATTGAGTTCCTTTTAGCAATAAACTTACCTCGGCCTGTCATGGACAGTCCTTGGTGTAATGTTCAGCATCACATATCAGACAAGGATACTTCGGTTTACGTTTCGAGCCATCATAATTATTTGTTTTAGGAGAATCCTGCTTTGGGGTATCATCTTTGTTTGTCGTTACCCTTCTTCTTACCTTTGGAAGCTTTATCCGCTGGGGTGGACTGGAAGGCATTCACTTCTGTGGTCTTGCCAGGATTAGGAGGTGGCTGAGAAGCAGTATCGGTGGAAGAAGTAGATTTCTGCTTCGCAGAATTGGGAGAAGACTTATGAGAAGTCTGAGACATAGAACCAATGATACCGTCGATGGATGGTGTCGTCGGTGCTTTGGAAGTTCCAGGTCGTGGAGCATCAGGCAAGAGTTCATAAAGCGTGCCAGATTAAGAGTACACGAGATCAAGGTACTGGGCATGAGCGATGGCTTGCTCCTTAGTAACACATGCCCCCATAGCAATGTCCTTAGCAATCAGACCGATAAAAGAGGTAGTGAACCAATCAGTCAGAAGTTGATTAGGGATTTCAAAATTGATCAAACGATGACGCTACCTCCATTTATGAATATGATCGGAGATATGAGTGGCCCAATATTGTTTCAAGGATGTTAGGAGGTGTGTTCCAAATTCATAAGGAACCGGTAACTGAAAGTGTTTGAGAAACACCATTGCAAGAGAGTTGAAATCTTGAAAGATGTCATGAGAGAGTTCAATGTACCACTTTGCAGCGGCACCATTGGGAGTCCTTTGAAAAATACAAAAACGAATCGAATCATCAACCCAGGAGTTAGAGGAGCACCATAGGTGGTACATCATAACATGTGCCTGGGGGTCTTCTTCAGACTTTCCTTCAAACTTGGGACAATCACTAGGGATCTTGGTGGGAGCTGGGGGCCAATATGGATTATGAAGAATGTGATCATTCGTTAACTTCGACACATCAGGAAGTTCCAGCGTAGAAAGGAATGGAAATTGCAGATTGAAAGGCATTGCAAGCCTTTGATAGAGACCGATGTTGGGGTTCTGACCGAGTTGGAGAAAGTTTGAGCCCATATGTTCTGTCCCGGAGGATTTTTCTCATAGGGGTTATAATTTTGATAATTCTGCCCATGAACCGGTTGAGGACCAGGGTATTGATTCTGAGTGAACCACTGAGGTCCAGTTTGATTAATGTATGGATTTTTTTGCGGGATGTAAGTAGTGCCTTGGGGTGGATATTGTACCATCGAAAGTTAACCTTGGGAGACCATCGGTTGGCCTTGAGGAATGAAAGGTTGGCCCTGAGGCTGCACAAGCTTCCCCTGAGGTGCAAGTTGGCTCAGATATTGAAGCTGACCAGGCTGCCCCTGGGGTATAGTTTGGCCCGGATGTTGAGATCCACCGGGCTGCCCCTAGGGTACAGGTTGGCCCATTGGTTGAGATGACCTAGGTTGCCCCTGACGACCAAGTTGGCCTGGCTGACCAGTGGAGGGTTGACCTTGTTGTACAAAAGTTGAGCCTTGTTGAACAGAAGGCTGGTTCTATTGCACGAAAGGTTGTCCCTGAGGTGGGTAGGTTTTCCCTTGGGGAACATAATATGCTCCCTGCTAAACATAAGCTTGACCAGTAGGACCATAGGGTTGTCCCTGCTGGGCCAAAGGTTGACCCTCTAGATAGGAGGGTTTTCCTTGCAGACCATAGGGTTGTCCCTGCAGGTACATGAACTAATTTGGGTAAATCGGAGCTTGAGTTGTTTGAACATACAATGGGACTTACAGAAGAGGCCCATGGAGATACACATGGTTCCCATGCTCATCATAGTAATGCGGTGGGGTAACCGGTGCGGGTTGTTGTTGAGAACCCTACAGGAGATAATTCTGATATTGAGGATCCATCATATACTGGTCGTATGACAAACCTCCCGGAATGGGATTAGAGTAGATAGGTGCACTACCAATAGGTTGATGGACTCTCGATATGTGAGGCTCTGATCCACTCACAACGGGTCCAACAGGCATCGCGGAAGCATTAGGGTGTGTTCCACGAATAGCAGAAGATGGTGGTAATGACGGAATCATGCTAGCGGATGGTGTGGAGGAAGCCACAAAAACAATGGGTTGGGTTGGGACAAACGTAACCATCATCGAAACAATGGGAATCGAAGAGGATGGACCTGACACAAACAACCCCATATAAGGAGCCGATGTACTTGACCATAGAAAATTTGATACAAATATGTAGCACCAGAGATTATCTAACCCAAAGAATGATAACTAGCCAGAAGAGATGAAGGCTGAGAGGAAGGTTGATTCGTGACATAAGGAAAATTATTCGGGGGGAACTGATATTCTCCCGTAGAAACAAAAGTCTCTTCACTACTAACGGGACTCTTGGCATCCATGTCGGATGAAGACATGCTGTCGGCGAAAAGGCTATGAGTGGTGGAAAATAAAGCACGTGATAATGGTGACACATACGGTTCTGAGTGTTGAGGGGAATCTTCCCTTAAAAAATCGAAAGCATCCGGAGGCTGCCAATTGATATCAAATGGTTCCTCAAGGGGAGACCAAGTGGCAAGAGGTTTAATGCTCAGAACGACGACATGTTCGAAGCCTTGGGTCTCAATAGATGGAGGTGTCTTATAAGAGACACCAGGGGGAGGTCCTTCACTACGAGGTAATGAAGAGGATGAAGAAACTGGTGGTTCCGCCACCGTGACTTTGCCTCGAAAATAGGATAGAAAATAGATAATCAATTTGACACTTTAAGAACAATCACTAAGGAATTACTCATGAATCGGCCAATAAAATAACTTAAAGGGCGTGTGATTATGGGTAATTAGTTTTATGAAACTGAAAAAAAACTATGCCTTTTCATGTTTTAAGACTTGAGAAAAGGACAAAAGGTGACTCTAGTCACTTTCATCTTGGATGAGCTCAAAAGGAAAAGCGCTCGATGATCTTTTCAAATTTTAAAGAGTCACGGAAAGATCAAAATGGCTACTCAGGAACTCTAAGAAAGAGGGTGTAGCAAGCTCCCGTGAACTACAATATACACCTTGGTGATCAAATGAAAGAGAAATTACCAAGGACTTAACGTACGTGCAGGCAGTATCCCCAAATGTTGTGTTCAGTGTATCAAGGTTACAGGGCAGCAAACTCGGCTTCCTATGCATAAAGGATTGTAACATATGAGGGTCTCCCTTTATATACGCGACGGTACGGGGAGAACAAGTCTGTACTAGCACTGTCTAATGCAAGATTGTGAGTGACAACTGCTAGGTTTAACAACACCATAACACATCACTAGCCTAGCCCTCTAAGTGTGAGCATTAAGTTTCAATGCTTCCTTAGGTTGATTGAGTTCATTTTAAAGTTTATCTTGAAATTATGTTTCAGTTTCAAGGCCTTACCGAATTTAATCTCAAATATCTAATGCACAACTATATGAGAGAAATAATACCATTTCAATTTGATGAACATCTAGCTAAGAGAGGGATAGAGGTTCGCAACAAAGCAGCAATCAATCGAATGCATGAATGTCACTTTCCTTTATGCTACTAGCACAACCAAAGCAGAAAACGAAAAATGTTTCTCTTGTTTTTCACTTCCTAATGAAGAAGAAACCCACTAATGCAAAAGAGTACTTTTCATTTTCAAACAAATAGAAAGAATGAAATTTTTTGTTCTTTTTTATGAGTGAGAAGAAATAATGCAATGCTACACTAAAAGTACAAAACCAACACTAGCTTTCAGCAACTCCGAACGAAATGATAAAAACACAAAGAGACCAATTCTAAGCGAATGTAGAACGCACTCAAAACCAAACATGAATTCCTTCACATAGAAAAAGGACTTTCAGATCGACTCAATGAGCAATGTGATTTATGCTCAGGGCGATAGATGGAGGGTCAAACGGACACTAGGGTGACAGTTCGACAATCCTACGACACGTAGAATCGAAGGAAAAGACCAAGCAATTAGACAATAGGCCAAAAATACAAATGACTAAACTGTCTCATATACATCTCGGAGACTCAATGACCATGTGACCAAACAAACCGTTGAAGACACCTAGAAACCCTAGGATGACAAAGCCACATTGATCCGATGAGAGATAAGCAACCGAAATGAACGAGACGGGGAAGTCAAAAACCAATCCAGAGGGTAAGATGCACTGGAAACTCAGACAAGGAGCCTAAAAACCAAACCTACAGGATTCGGCGCGACTGTTCAGTAGTAACCCATGCTGAACAGGGAAAAGTGCACCCATGCCAATCGACGCGATTGTCAGGAAAACAGCAGTGCCGAGTAAGGAAGCCAAAGGAAGGAGAAAGGGGAGCTGAGGAAAAACCAGGCTTATCACTATGAGAATAAGTGAAGTGGCTTCAAATAGTCAGATAAGAAAAACAAAGCACAGAAATGACAATACGACAAAAGTTGGACAGACAAGCAAAACTCCAAAACAAACAACGAGAGACAATAGACACATTGTTCCCCAATATGGTCGCCAACTTGTTGAGCAGGAAAATCCCCTCTACGGACAGAGGCGATCCCTCTAGCCCTAGGGTGGGTCTAGCAACAAGGGAACACCTTGAATTCCTAAATTCATAGCTTATAAATGAAATATGTACTGGAAGAGATATCTTACCTCAATCCAAAGCTTTTGTCGTGGCATGCAGTAGAAATCCTTCGATCTTTTTCTTCACACCTTGCGCTTCGTTGGTGACAATGTCCATGCACCTGCATAAAGATCAGAAAAACGATGACAACATACAATCATATACATTCATCTACAGTTATTCAACTGGTCAAAAAGACTTAAACACTTTGAATATAAATGGAAACAAAGTTGGAACCAAAAACCAGTCATGTATTATTGGTATATGAAAAATAAGTTTACAAATTTATGCCTTGACGTTGCATATCTCCTTCGTCGGGTTTAGTCGAGCACGTCTTGTTAGGGGTCCCGTGATTTGGGTGAATTGGCAAGCCAAATGACAGTGTAACATCAAACCAATCTTTGGAGCCCAAGGACCTAGCCTTCCTGGACTCAGAGACGGCTCTCTCTATATGTGTAAGGGATATCTGTGTGTTTGCTTATTATGTTATGATTTTAGGATAGTTATGAAGTAAGTTTTTAGTTTTGGTTTTTAGGTTGTGAGGGATGAAACTGATCAAAGATATGAGATAGGTAAAAAAGATGTCAGATCAACTGGGCTATGGGGTCGAAAAGGTCAAGCAAGCTATCAGACGGTGATACAAGGCTGTTGAAGGGCCGATTTGATTCAAGGTAGAAAGGATCTTTGGGCAAAATGGAGTAAATGGACATCAAGTTTGGGAACAACAAGGATTTCGAGCATAAATTAGTTTAATAGCTAACATAAACATGGTAGGAAAAACCATTAATCATGAGAAATATGGCTATAAGTTGATCAATACATAGAAATAAACATTCAAGCCATGCATAGAGATATATGACTCTCTAACTTCAGGAAATGGCTGTCAGACTTTGGGGAAAACACTTAAGAAAGACAAACAACTTAACTTACTATGCCGGAACGCCTAAACACAGTACTTCAAGTTAATAGGCACTTTGAAAACAAGATTGACATAGCTTTAGACAAAGGGCTAGATCGGAACTAGGCCTCCTTGGTTCAACAAAATGATAATCTAATCATTCAAAGAGGAATTTCATGGATGGAACTATAACTAACCATAGGTAAGCAGGGCATACCGTAAATCTTACTTAGCATGTATAGAACTATGAATGAAACAAGTAACAATTTCCTCAAGTTATTAAAGAGCAGTTAAGAATTCTTTAATGTAACTAAGGAAGAGGAAAAACATGAAATCTATGAAGAAACAGGAAATTTGAGGTGCCTCCAAGGGAATATCTCAAATTTGTTCTCTACTAATCTATAGCAAGCAAGAAACATGTATTCATGAATGAAAACTAGAATAAAAACAACAAAGCAAGAGACACTATACCATTCTACCAAGTCATGGAATTCAACAAAAATCCTCTATTCATCATCCAAGAACATCCAAGAGGCAATCCAAAAGCATGAGACAAGTATTTCTTCCAAAGCTTATATGACCATATATTTCTTCTATCATCAAGTTCAGCCTTGTTTTACAATGAAATCCTTTGGAATATATAGGCTCAAGTGAAGAAAACCTCATGGTTCAACTTGCTATCCTATTGGCCTAATCAAAATATCTAAACTTGTCCTTGAGGCTTTGCAAAGCCCAAGGCACAAAATATCTCATAAAATATCTAGAAAATGCTAAAAAAAGGGAAAATAATTGACTTTTCCTTACTTCTCATGTGCAAAAATAGCTAAACGCACATAAGGAAATATCAGTTTTTTTAAGGTTAAAAAATTACAAAAATATTCAAAATTTTCATCAGCAAAAGGTCCCCTGACTTGCCGGCAACATTTTGCAGCCTTCCCGATGTTGAAACGAGGTTCATGATAGCTTGTTGGAAATATTTGAGTGTCTAATTTCTGGAGCAAATGAAAATTTTCCAATCTGATGCCTGGAAGTCCTACAAAACTGGACCTGTGTGTAAAAAACCAAAAATTACAGTTTGCTGATAGACCGGGCAGAGTGTGCAAAAAGCAAGCATATTTTGCCACTTTGGGGGAGCAAATGATCTCCAAATGTCCTGAAAATTGGTGAGAGTATGCTCCTGAAAATATGGCATTCAATGATACCATTCTCCTCCTCTGACTAATCCCCAAAATGAAATGGCGAATTTCATGAGTTTTGACCAAAAACTCAAAAATGCCAAAAAACCAAAGTATGTCAAAATTTCCCCAAAATCAGTGTGTATGACCCACAAGGGTTCTTAGCAATATGTTCTAAAGCAGAAGCCAAAATATGAAGTCCTAATGTGTGTTTCTTCACTTTCCATGTCGGGCGCTTCCCTTTAGCCTCCTTTAGCTTTTCTTGGGAAGTCTTTAACTTGCGACGGGAAAACTGATTTAACTTCTTGCGATGCCTCATCATTTTCCTTTGTAGCTCTATATCCCTGTTGAAATTAAGGCCTGCCAATTGAAAATGTTTGTCTTTGAACCTCAAGGTGCACAAATGTGTTAGAGGAGAGAAATTGTTTACTTCTTGTACCTTTCACAAAAATCCAAGCATCCCACCTCATGAAACTTGAATAAGATAAATGGGTGTGCATTTGACCTCTTCGGTGGAAATTGGTTCATATCTCTTGTGCAACCCACTCCTGCTATCTTTCCTAGGAGGCGTCTTGATCTAGATGCGCTTTTGAAACACCAAACTGCCTCAAATTTTTTGAAATGCCTTCTTCAAACCAAACTCTGTCTCAGCCTTTCAACTCACTGTTTGATAAGGCAACAATGGTTTTGAGTGTTGTGGAAAATGTCTCCTCTGATATAAGACTCTTGTCCCTTCAAAACAATACCTTTCCACTTGGCATGCAACTCAACAAGTAAACTTCAAGAACAAAATCATAGTCAATAAAGATACACAGTCAAAGTGATGTTTTCTGTGTTTTGTGGTAAGGTCACCTTGCCTTTTCGTATTTTGAGGACAACAGTATAACCTTGTATTTCAGACAAAGGAAAAAACCACAATCTTTTTAGTTCAACACACTGTTGTCTTCTTTGTAGGCCACTTCACCAGTAGATTTAACAATATGAAGACAATCAATAAAAAAGGCAATACACAGTCCAAGGTTACTGTGTAATAGGTGACAGAGTTTATTTTGTTTTTGATGTGGTCATAAAGAACCCTGTAGCATTTAAATAGCAACAAACCCCTCCTCAAATAGAACACTGCTCTCTTTAGACTCTACTTTCCCTTATACAAAGTTTGAAAAAAACACCTCCAACTGATTTACACTATTTTCTCACTAAGGTCTGTTTATGGTCAAAGGGAAACCATGACCTTATTCTTCATCACACCGAGGCAGACTTTGAATACTGGCTAAGTAATACATGTATGATCACAGTGGTTGAAATTAGGATCAATGTTTCATTTTTCAAATGCTAAGCTTCCACCTTTAAAATAGGGCCTTCATCTCTCCTTTGTTTTGAGGGTAGTCTAATGAGCTTTTTATATCAATAAAAACTCACCTTTCTCACTGTTTCCTTGCATAGATTTTGACAATACTTTCAAATGCAATGGTAGCTCCACTTACTAAAGTCTTTTAAATAGAGAAACCAACCCTCCTTTCCACTTTAAAAATGGATGGAAAACCTTGTAGACAAGTTTGAGCAGCTCTGGAAATAGTTTTTTAAGGTTTTTAGGTAATGTTGTGACTGATGCTACAGGCGCGCCGCGCATCAGTACATTCCTTTGGAAATTTTCTGCCTGAACGCGCTGCGCAGCTTTTCAAACGCGTCGCGCAACTTTTCAGCCCATTTTGAAGGCCTTTCCGGTGTCGGAGTTGGGTGAGAGATGGCTCGTTGGAAATCTGTGGAAGTCTAATTTCTAGAAAAACTTGAATTTTTTCATTTGGAGTTCATTTTGTTGTTCAAAAATTTATTTTCCCAACACTGGTCAAAACTGGTGAATCCTGGTGCAGAAATGCATAGTGTTGTTTGTAAGCCACTTTTGAATGCCTTCCCGATGTCAGAATTTGGCCCGAGATGGCTCATTGGAAATATATGGAAGTCTACTTCCCAAATATACTTGATTTGTTTCATTTTGTGTCCATTTGGGTGTTCAAAAACTGACTGTCCCATCACTGGTCAAAAATGGTGAATGCTGGTGCAGAAAAACATAGCGTTGATTGCAGGCTACTTTTGGATGCCTTCCTGTTGTCGGAATTTGGTCCGAGATGGCTAGTCAGAAATATATGGAAGTTTAATTTCCAGAGAAATTTGAATTTTTTCATTTGGATTCCATTTGGTTGTTCAAAATCTGACTGTCCCATCACTGGTCAAAATTATGAATCCTAGTGCTGAAATTCTCCCGTGACATCTGTATTTTTCACATTTCTCACAAACCATGATACCTGTGTAGAAACTGAAGGAGGTTTTTCTTCTTGAGCCTATGAGGGACAAAAACCTCTCTCACTTTTGTAAATTTCATCTCTGTTAGGTTAGAAAATAATTTTGAAACAAATTGCCTGGGCGCTCCTTAACCCTGTGGCAGAGGTATTATGATTCAACAACCATGAAAATTTTACTATCCCTTTATATTTGCTGAGATGAGATATTTGAGCCTCTTTTTCACTGTGGGTACACTTCTTCAGTGGAATTCACTTAAAATTTTTCATCCTCTATCTATCAAGAAGGGCGCTTCTTCTAACACCTTTCAACTGCTCAAAATATACCAGCAAGGTATCTTTGACTTTGTTATAGGAGCAGACTTTCTTTGGAAGACCAAATGTACTTTGCCTTCTTGTCCACTGTGATGAGCTATTTGAAGGCATTCTCTTATGAGCAGGAGGATGAGTGTCCTTTACTTTGTTTATGAAGGATGGCCTTTTTGACAAATGCTTGGCTTCCTTTTGACCATGATGGCAGAGTTTGTTTTGAGATCAAGACGCCCTTTTACCATTTTGACTATCTGTTTTCACAACCTTTCTCCAATGATGATAAACCTGTCAGTTTATAGGTTTTGCTTTGTGCTTCAAAGGTAATGAAAACTCATGCAGACTATTTTTAGAACCTGATGCTTTACCTCTATTCAAAATGTAACAGCAGAGTGCCTTTGACCTATTCTTATAAGGGACTTGCCTATATTTTCTTTGAAAGTTTCTCCAGAGTCTGAAAAACAGGCCAAAGTCCTTCTTGTATTATATGAACAACTGTGTCTAGCTGCAATACCTCTTGGGGAAATGAGCTCAAATTTCCTTCTGTCCACTTATGATAAGCAATTTGAGACATTCCTTTATGCATCAGGAAGCTGAGTATCCTTTGAAACATAATCATCATCAGTTCTTTTGTCTGTGCAATGACCCATCTCATCAACCACTCTTCAATTTTGTTTTGTTTGAGCTGTAGACTATCCTTTAAAGGAAACCCTGTTAAGAGATAAGCTTTGACCCATTGGATTGCAGTGGTACCCCTACTTTCCTTCTTGGTCTCTTACCTTGTTTCTCTGTTTCAGCTATTCCTTACTATTCTTACCACTCATCTTTGATCAATCAAACCTTGAAAACAGTCAATGCCCTGGCCCTCTGCTTATGAATGAAGGAGGCCCTTTACTCGGCGAAATGTCTGATGATGTTTGATGAGCATGCTTTGACAAGGGTTCCTCTTATATATGATGGCAAGCAAACAAAATTTTAAAAACACTATTGATTTTACCTCTGCCTGCAATCATCACTTTGCTTCAGAAACCCTAGTCACTGTCTCACTGCTTATCAAGAACAAATCTGTCTTACAGTCAGTTGCAATTCTTCAAGTCAAATTTTGACCGTCACCCTCTGCTTATAGATGAAGGAGGCACTTTTAACTCCCTGCTTATAAATGAAGGAGGTTCTCAGTCATGTCATATCAGCAGCCTTTTGACAGTTCTGTTTTTCTTTCACTGTCCTTTCCGGCTTTGAATGTGGTCGCAAGAGCTTGATGAAGAACTCTTTGCTTTGTAGCTGCATCCCAGGCTCAAGATCACATTGAGAAGCAGTTGTCTTCTCATGTGGAACCAAAAATGTCTTCTGAGATGCTGGTATTTTTCTGTCCTTGAAAGATCCATCAAACACTGTAAAAACTCCTAAAATCAGCTTGACTTATGGTCTATGGATTGCTGAGACTTAAGGGTGTATTAGTGGCACGACCTAGGGCTATAACCAACTTTATTAGCAGAGTGGGAGGTCTTTTATGATTGGTTTGTAGCAGATGGAGGCTTTTGGCTCTTGGATACTTTGCCAAGGGAGAAATGCCTTAAAGCGCCACTTCCTAACTTAGGGGAGACTGTTTGAATATATTTGGATTGTCTCTTTAGAGCTGATGGGCAGACTAGTATGGCTGAGGCTAGGTAGGATTAGATAATGAGGTTTCATCTCGTCATAGGCGGACTGAAAAGGTAGGAGGGAAAAAAAGTTTTATGGGTGTTTTTCCAGCTAGAAAATTTGAGAAATTTTTAGATCGACTGTTGGAAAACTTGGCTGTTACAACTACTCATCACCAACAAGTGAAAAATACTGATGACTAACAGTGGCTCCATTTGGGGAGGGCAGCTCCTTTTCAGGAGGTGTCCAGAATTTCATATCTTTGGCTTATGAAGACCAGTGCCTTACCCATTGGTGCAAATTTCACTCTTGCTTGATGCTACTTCTGAAAAGAGAGAACATGATCAGCATCAATGATATTTCTACCTACCCCACTATCTTTCCTAACATTTTTTCTTCTTTTTTGGCGCATTTGAACTAGCAGCCTTTTGACAATGTATATTTTTCTTTTTGCAAAATGAACCTATCTAATTCTACACTTATATCTGCCAGGAGTTCAGATTAAACTGATGAACTCCTTTATTACTCTACCTACGCTAGATCAACTATCAAGATTAAGCTGTTTGACAGGATTTTGTTCTCTAATCTAAAACACGAAATTTAAAAGATGATCAAATCAGGATTAGAAAGTCTGATTTTTCATTCATTTGCGGCATAAAAGACAAGCTGCACACAAATATTATTTTGCATAAAATGGAAACTAGGAAAATCAGGGCTAAGATGCAAAATTTGTTTTTCATCCCCGCTTCCCTCTTTGGTTCTGTTTTGGGCATGTGGAACCAGTATCTTTTCCTAATCTACTCTCTTTGATAAGTCAAGCTTACACAATGTTGACCATATTTTTCACTCACTAACTTATCAACAATTAAATTTAAACATGTTCAGTTATGATTAGGCTAGATAATTGAACAAGACATTTGAGTACTAGTAGCGGCATTTAGACTTGCTCGCTTTCAGCATGACTATTTTTGGGTACATGGGGCCTTTTTCTATTTTTCAAATGCCCTCTTTTTCAACTTTTTACTATTTTTGTATTTTCTACTTTTTCACTTTTTATTCAAACAATCTAAAACTAGGAAGATGCTCACAAGGCTGAGCTTTATTTTTCACAGCTATCTATCTATCCTAGCCTAAACTATACACAACATACATTCATTTGGTGAACTCTTCTTTCCAATATAGCCAGTCAAGTAGATGATTGCATGGTTGATTCTGGTTTAGTTCTTTCATGATGCTGAAGTAATGAAAAGGCCACTCCCACTTGGTTTGTTTTCGAACAATAGTTCTTAAGTTCTTTCTCATTCTTGGTAGCAACTTGTTCATGATAGAACCCACTACTCTTTCAGACTTCTCAAGGAAAACAAAAAATGGATCTTGGAATAATACCTTATCTAGAGGATTTGAGATATAGGCTTCATTCAGGACTACTCTTTCTTCCACTTGACTATATTTGGGATTTCCATGGTAAAGCAACTCTTCCCCTTGCTTATGATCACTTGAAATGTCAGACTCATCATATATTGCAGTGTAGTTTTCTTTCCAAGCTGATGTGTTTTGATAGGGCGGGCTGAAAAATATGTGAAGGTCATCAGGTTGATGGGCAGGGATACACTTTGACAGTAAATTATCTTGAAAGGATAGTGTGACAACTCCCATGTGTTTATCAACCTCTATTTCTTCATCTGCAATTTGTAACTCAATGGAACTTGGTGGCTGCAAATCTGGAGTAAAGGAAGATTCCATGTCTAAAATGATTTCCTCAACCATTTCAGGAAAAGGCTTCTCATTTACAACATGCTCGGGAATTTCATCATCCTCCTCAACCTCATCATCAAAGCTGAAAAACTGTTGATTTCCAATTATGTGAATGTTATCTTTGATGGACTGAAGTGAAGTAGAGCAAAGAGTCCGAAACTCTTCGCTTACTTCTAAACTCTCAAGGCTCTCCTCATCAGTGTCATAGATGACCTGTAATGGCTGCTCACTTTTCTCAAGTTTATGAAACTGAGCTTCCTCCCAAAAATCAAAAACTGAGTTTTCTGCAAAGTTAGATTCTGTTTGGAAATCATCATCATTATCAAAATATTGATCAAACCTTGGAAAATCATCATTATAATTAATGTCATCAACCATGCATATTGGACTATCAAATTTATTTTCTTCAAATTGATTTACAAATCTATTTTTTGACTTATGATATGCAAGATTAACAGGAGAAAGATTAGAAAAGTTGTGGTTATGTGAAGTTTCAGAGGCTGTCTGCATGTTTATAAGTTGATCTATTTCCTCTTCAGTTAAAAAGGGAGGCATTTTCATTTCTCTACAATAATCCTCTTTCTCTTGGGAAATCTGATTTGAAAGATGAATGTCTTTTTGGGCTTCACCTATGAGAGATGATGAATCATCACTCATGTCCTTAGAGAGATCCTGTGGGTTCTCTTTCATTTCTTGCTTGTTTTCATCTTCAACCAATTCTTTGTGATGTTGAGGATAGTAAACATGGGATTCAGGAGTTTCCTCTGATAGATTCTTAGGGGGCCAGTTTGCTTTTATGAACTCAAATGACTCCCAACATAAAGGTAGAGACCCTACAGGTTTTGATTTATCTTCTATCTCAGATTTGAATTCCTCTTCAATCAGCTCTTCTTGATTTAGGTGAGAGTTAACTTGAGCAGGGTTTTCCTGAATAATTGCTGAGAGATCTTTAGGATGCAAATTTTCTTTCAAAATCTGGAATGATTTAAAGCATAAGGGTAGAGAACCTAAAGGTTTTGATTCTTCTTCCATTTCAGGATCTGTGATTTCAAAATGGCTGATAGTTTCTTTAGAGCATTCCTCTATGTTTTTATTTGCAACTTTCCCATTAGGCACATTTTGTTTATAACTCTTGTCTTGTAATAGTCGAGTGTGTTCATTCTGAGGAAGAAGTGTAGGTTGGTTTGAATAAGCAGTGTTAACCTTAACTTTGTGTTTTTCTCTTTTCCTGTCAAGTAGATGCTCTAGTTTTCCAAACATACATACCAATTTTTCCAACTTTTCCTCTGAAGATATTAGTCTCTCTTGATTTGCTTTGTCTTTCTCTATTATTCTTAGTTGTGCCTCCCTATTTAGTATGTTGAATTCTACATCAACTGCTATCCTTTGCATTTCTTCTAGGGTCAAAGGATCTTTGTTTCTTATCTGGAAAACCAACTCTGGGTCAAAAGAATCTGGGTAGTGCAAGAGAGCACATCCGAGGGGTGGCTTTAGGTTAGCAGGCATTGCATGGTATACTTTATTGAACCTGGCTGAAAAGTTTTGTATTGTCTCCCCTGGTTGTCTTTTTAACTGATTGTACTCCTTTATGATGAGAACTTTATTACCCATGACCACCCACCTATCTAGGAATATTTGAGTGAATTGATGAAAATTGGTAATGCTTGCAGCGGGAAGGTCTTTAAACCAACTCTTAATTTTTCCTTGTAATGATAAGGCAAACATTCTAATACGCACATCATCTTCTTCTATGTCATAAAGGTCAAGTAAATCCTCAAGTTTTTGGGCGTGCTCTTCAGCAGTGACTTTGGAGCTTTCTCCATCAAATCTGGGTAATTTATTTTGAAGATTTGCAGGAAGGGCTTGGAAGATGGGAGGTAAAACCAGAGGCTTGTATCTTTCTGGGACCTTTGTGGATATAGGTAGTGTAAAAAGAGATTTATGACTGTTTGAGGTTTCAGCCAGAGTGGGAAAGGTAGCATGAGGCTCATGTTTTGCTAGGTTTTCCATAGGTGAATCTAGGGTAAGCACAGGTGTACAAGCCTGCTCATGGTCAGAAATTTGAGGCTTAGCTTTTCGAGGTTTGAGATCTTTCCAATGATCAATGTAGATCTCATCGGTGTATTCTTGATCAGGCTCAAAGTAGGATAGAACATAGTTATAGATAAAGACAATAATTTCTTGAATCCAACTAAGGCCTGAGTGCTTTTTCTTTCTAGGATGACCAGTCATGTTTTAGGTTCTTCCTCCAGTGGAGTCTTTAGGTCTATTGGGAGTTGTGGAGTCGCCAGGTGGAACTTGTTTGTTTTGAGATATGTGTGTATGGTCCACCACCAATACTTACAAAAACCAATCTAAGGGAGTTGTTTTGAGGTTTTTTGAGTTTTATGTGCCTACGAGGTTTGGAAAAGTTTCCTTTACTGACTCATCATTTTGCTAAGATGGTGAAAAAGCTAGCTTCTACTCTTCAAACAACACTTAAGTTTTCTAAGTTTGATTGAGACTTCGAGAATTCTAAGGTGTACTTAGATTGTCACTAACTCGGAAGGTCCCACCGTGATCGTTACTATGTCAGTGAGCGGTGGGATAAGTCAATCAGATAGTATTCTTAAGGCTGCTGGAAAGATTAGGGAATCTAAGTTATTTTAACACTCAGAGTCCCACCGTGATCGCCATTATGTTAGGGTGGCGATGAGGTGGCTAAATCGGATGGAATTCTAAAATTTAGCAAGGTAGTAAGGCCTACTGGAGGCTAGTGGAGTCGCCAGGTGGATTTTTAGTTGTTTTGAGGTATATTTGTATGGTCCACCACCAATACTATCAAAAACCAATCTAAAGGAGTTTTTGTGGTTTTTTCTGAGTTTTATGTGCAGCCTAGGATGTAAGAGTGTTATAAACCTGATTCATCACTTTGCTAAGATGGTGAAACAGAGAGTTTACTCTGAATGATTCTAAAGGCTGATGGTCTAAGTTAAATGTTGAAGGACTAAAGAGTCTATAAGAGTTTGCTAGACTGTCATGTACTCAATAAGTCCCACTGTGATCGCCATTATGTTAGTGTCCCGTGATTTGGCTGATTGGTGAGCCAAATGACAGTGTAACATCAAACCCGTCTTTGGAGCCGAAGGACCTAGCCTTCCTGGACTCAGAGAGGGCTCTCTCTAAATGTGTAAGGGATATCTATGTGTTTGCTTATTATGTTATGATTTTAGGCTAGTTATGAAGTAAGTTCTTGATTTTGGTTTTTTAGTTATGAGGGATGAAACTGATCAAAGATATAAGATAGGTAAAAAGATGTCAGATCAACTGGGCTATGGGGTCAAAAAGGTCAAGGAAGCTATCAGATGATGATACAAGGCTGCTGTAGGGCCGATTTGATTCAAGGTAGAAAGGATCTTTGGGCAAAATGGAGTAAATGGACATCAAGTTTGTGAATAACAAGGAGTTTCAAGCATCACTGGTTCGATAGATAACATAAACATGGTAAAGAAAACCCTTAATCATGCAAAATGTAACTATAAACTAATCAACACATCGAAACAAACATTCCAGCCATGCATAGAAGTATAAGACCCTCTAACTTTGGGAAATGGCTATCAGACTTTGGGGAAAACACTTAAGATGGACTAACAACTCAAAATACTATGCCGGAACGCCTAAACACAGTCTTTAAGTTATTGGGCACTTTGACAAACAAGCTTTCATAGTTTTAGGCAAAGGGCTAGATCGAAACTAGGCCTCCTTGGTTCAACAAAATGATAATCTAATCAGTCAAAGAGAAATTTCATGGATGGAACTATAGCTAGCCATAGGTAAGCAGGGCATGTCGTAAGTCATACTTAGCATGTATAAAACCATGAATGAAACAAGCAACAATATCCTAAGTATAAAAGAGCAGTCAAGAATTCTTTAATGTTACTTAGGAAGAAGAAAACAAAGAAGCTATGAAGAAACAGGAAATTTGAGGTGCCTCCATGGGCATATCTCAAATTTTTTCTCTACTGATCTATAGCAAGCAAGAAAGATGTATTCATGAATGAAAAATAGAAGACAACAACAAAGCAAGAGACACTATACCATTCTACCAAGTCATGGAATCCAACAACAATCCTTCTTCATTCATCCAAGAGCATCCAAGAGGCAATCCAAAATCATAAGACAAGTATTTCTTCCAAAGCTTATATGACCATATATTGCTTCTCTTCTCAAGTTCAGTCTTGTTTTACAATGAAATCCTTTGGAATATATAGGCCAAAGTGAGGAAAACCTCAGGTTCAACTTGCTATCCCATTGGCCTAATCAAAATATCTAAACTTGTCCTTGAGGCTTTGCAAAGCCCAAGGCACAAAATATCTCATAAAATATCTAGAAAATGCTAAAAAAGGGAAAATAATTGACTTTTCCTTACTTCTCATGTGCAAAAATAGCTAATTGCACATGAGGAAATATCAGTTTTTTAAGGTTCAAAAATTACAAAAATATTCAAAATTTTCATCAGCAAAAGGTCCCCTGACTTGGCGGCAACATTTGGCAGCCTTCCCGATGTCAAAACGAGGTTCATGATAGCTCGTTGGAAAGCTTTGAGTGTCTGCTTTCTGGAGAAACTAAAATTTTTCCAATCTGATGCCTAGAAGTCCTCCAAAACTGGACCTGTGTGTAAAAAACCAAAAATTACAGTTTGCTGATAGACTGGGCAGAGTGTGCAAAAAGCAAGAATTTTTCGCCACTTTGGGGGAGAAAATGATCTCCAAATGTCCTGAAAATCGCTGAGAGTATGCTCCTGAAAATATGGCATTCAATGATACCATTCTTCTCCTTTGACGAATCCCCAAAAATAAATGGCGAATTTCATGAGTTTTGACCAAAAACTCAAAAATGCCAAAAAACCAAAGTATGTCAAAATTTCCCCAAAATCGGTGTGTATGACCCTCAAGGGTTCTTAGCAATATTTTCTGAAGCAGAAGCCAAAATATGAAGGCCTGATGTGTCTTTCTTCAATTTCTGTGCCGGGCGCTTCCCTTTAGCCTCCTTTAGCTTTTCTTGGGTAGTCTTTAACTTGCGACGGGCAAACTAATTTAACTTCTTGTGATGCCTCGTCATTTTCCTTTGCAGCTCTAGATCCCTGTTGAAATTAAGGCCTGCCAATTGAAAATTTTTGTCTTTGAACCTCAAGGCGCACAAATGTGTTAGAGGAGAGAAAATTTTTACTTCTTGTACCCTTTGGCAAAAATCCAAGCATCCCACCTCATGAAAATTGAATAAGATAGATGGGTGTGCATTTGACCTCTTCGGTGGAAATTGGTTCATATCTCTTGTGCAACCCACTCCTGCTATCTTGCCTAGGAGGCATCTTGATCTAGATGCGCTCCTGAAACACCAAACTACCTCAAAGTTTTTGAAATGCCTTCTTCAAACCAAACTCTGTCTCAGCCTGTCAACTCACTGTTTGATAAGGCAACAATGGTTTTGAGTGTTGTGGAAAATGTCTCCTCTGATATAAGACTCCTGTCCCTTCAAAACAATACCTTTCCACTTGGCATGCAACTCAACAAGTAAACTTCAAGAACAAAATCACAGTCAATAAAGATACACAGTCAAAGTGATGTTTTCTGTGTTTTGTGGTAAAGTCACCTTGCCTTTTGGTATTTTGAGGACAACAATATAACCTTGTATTTCAGACAAAGGCAAAAACCACAATCTTCTTAGTTCAACACACTGCTATCTTCTTTGTAGGCCACTTCACCAGTAGATTTAACAATATGAAGACAATCAATCAAAAAGGAAATACACAGTCCAAGGTTACTGTGTAATAGGTGACAGAGTTTATTTTGTTTTTGATGTGGTCATAAAGAACCCTGTAGCATTTAAACAGCAACAAACCCCTCCTCAAATAGAACATTGCTCTCTTTAGACTCTACTGTCCCTTATACAAAGTTTGACAAAAACACCTCCAACTGATTTAAACTATTTTCTCACTAAGGTCTGTTTATGGTCAAAGGGCAACCATGACCTTATTCTTCATCACATCGAGGCAGACTTTGAATACTGGCTAAGTAATACATGTATGATCACAGTGGTTGAAATTATGATCAATGTTTCATTTTTCAAATGCTAAGCTTCCACCTTTAAAATAGGGCCTTCATCTCTCCTTTGTTTTGAGGGCAGTCTAATGGGAGTTTTATATCAATAAAAACTCACCTTTCTCACTGTTTCCTTGCACATATTTTGACAATACTTTCAAATGCAATGGTAGCTCCACTTACTAAAGTCTTTTAAACAGAGAACCAACCCTCCTTTCCACTTTAAAAATGGATGGAAAACCTTGTTTACAAGTTTGAGCAGCTCTGGAAATAGTTTTTTAATGTTTTTAGGTAATTTTTGACTGATTCTACAGGCGCGTCGCGCGCTACTATAGGCGCGCCGCACATCAGTACATTCCTTTGGAAATTTTCTGCCTGAACGCGCCGCGCAGCTTTTCAAATGCGTCGCGTAACTTTGCAGCCCATTTTGAAGGCCTTCCTGGTGTCAGAATTGGGCACAAGATGGCTCGTTGGAAAGATGTGGAAGTCTAATTTCCAGAAAAACTTGAATTTTTTCATTTGGAGTTCATTTTGTTGTTCAAAAATTCATTTTCCAAACACTGGTAAAAAATGGTGAATCCTGGTGCAGAAATGCATAATGCTGTTTGTAAGCCACTTTTGAATGCCTTCCCGGTGTCGGAATTTGGCCCGAGATGGCTCGTTGGAAATATATGGAAGTATACTTCCCAAATATACTTGATTTGTTTCATTTGGTGTCCATTTGGGTGTTCAAAAACTGACTGTCCCATGACTGGTAAAAAATGGTGAATGCTGGTGCAAAAAAACATAGCGTTGATTGCAGGGTAATTTTGGATGCCTTCCTGTTGTCAGAATTTTGTCCGAGATGGCTCATCAGAAAGATATGGAAGTTTAATTTCCAGAAAAATTTTAATTTTTTCATTTGGAGTCCATTTGGTTGTTCAAAATCTGACTGTCCCATCACTAGTCAAAATGATGAATCCTGGTGCTGAAATTCTCCCGTGACATCTGTATTTTTCACATTTCCCACAAAAAATGACACTTGTGTAGAAAATGAAGGAGGTTTTTCTTCTTGATCCTATTAGGGAAAAAAACCTCTCTCACTTTTGTAAATTTCATCTCTGTTTGGTCAGAAAATCATTTTTAAACAAACTGCCTGGGCGCTCCTTAACCCTAATTTTACTATGGCAGAGGTATTATGATTCAATAGCCATGCAAATTTTACTATCCATTTATATTTGTGAAGATGAGATATTTGAGCCTCTTTTTGACTGTGGGTACACTGCTTCAGTGGAATTCACTTAAACTTTGTCATCCTCTGTCTATCAAGAAGGGCGCTTCTTCTAACACCTTTCCTCTGCTCAAAATATACCAGCAAGGTATCTTTGACTTTGTTATAGAAGCAGACTTTATTTGGAAAACCAAATGTACTTTGCCTTTCTGTCCACTTTGATGAGCTATTTGAAGGCATTCTCTTATGAGCAGGAGGATGAGTGTCCTTTAATTTGTTTATGAAGGATGGCCTTTTTGACAAATGCTTGGCTTCCTTTTGACCATGATGGCAGAGTTTGTTTTGAGATCAAGACCCCCTTTTACCATTTTGACTATCTGTTTTCACAACCTTTCTCCAATGATGATAAACCTGTCAGTTTATAGGTTTTTTTTTGTGCTTCAAAGGTAATGAAAACTCCTGCAGACTATTTTTAGAACCTACTGCTTTACCTCTATTCAAAATGTAACAACAGAGTGCCTTTGACCTATTCTTATAAGGGACTTGCCTATATTTGCTTTGAAAGTTTCTCCAGAGTCTGAAAAACAGGCCAAAGTCCTTCTTGTATTATATGAACAACTGTGTCTAGCTGCAATACCTCTTGGGGAAATGAGCTCAGATTTCCTTCTGTCCACTTATGATAAGCAATTTGAGACATTCCTTTATGCATTAGGAAGCTGAGTATCCTTTGAAACATAATCATCATCAGTTCTTTTGTTTGTGCAATGACCCATCTCATCAACCACTCTTCAATTTTTTTTTGTTTGAGCTGCAGACTATCCTTTGAAGGAAACCCTGTTAAGAGATAAGCTTTGACCCATTGGATTGCAGTGGTACCCCTGCTTTCCTTCTTGGTCTCTTACCTTGTTTCTCTCTTTCAGCTATTCCTTACTGTTCTTACCACTCATCTTTGATCAATCAAACGTTGAAAACAGTCAATGCCCTGGCCCTCTGCTTATGAATGAAGGAGGCCCTTTACTCGGCGAAATGTCTGATGATGTTTGATGAGCATGCTTTTACAAGGGTTCCTCTTATATATGATGGCAAGCAAACAAACTTTGATAAAAACTACTTCTTTTACCTCTGCCTGCAATCATCACTTTGCTTCAGAAAACCCTAGTCACTGTCTCACTGCTTATCAAGAACAAATATGTCTTACAGTTAGTTGCAATTCTTCAAGTCAAACTTTGACCGTCGCCCTCTGCTTATAGATGAAGGAGGCGCTTTTAACCCTCTGCTTATAAATGAAGGAGGTTCTCAGTCATGTCATATCAGCAGCCTTTTGACAGTGCTGTTTTTCTTTCACTGTCCTTTTCGGCTTTGAATGTGGTCGTAAGAGCTTGATGAAGAACTCTTTGCTTTGTAGCTGCATCCCAGGCTCAAGATCACATTGAGAAGCAACTGTCTTCTCATGTGGAACCAAAAATGTCTTCTGAGATGCTGGTATTTTTCTATCCTTGAAAGATCCATCAAACACTGTAAAAACTCCTAAAATCAGCTTGAATTATGGTCTATGGATTGCTGAGACTTAAGGGTGTATTAGTGGCACGACCTAGGGCTATAACCAACTTTATTAGCAAAGTGGGAGGTCTGTTATGATTGGTTTGTAGCAGATGGAGGTTTTTTGGTCTTGGATAGTTTGCCAAGGGAGAAATGCCTTAAAGCGCCACTTCCTAACTTAGGGGAGACTGTTTGAATAGATTTGGATTGTCTCTTTAGAGCTGATGGGCAGACTAGTATGGTTGAGGCTAGGTAGGATTAGATAATGAGGTTTCATCTCATCATGGGCGGACTAAAAAGGTAGGAGGGCGAAAATTTTTTTAGGGTGTTTTCCCACGTGGCAAATTTGACAAATTTTTAGATTGGCTGTTGGAAAACTTGGCTGTTACAACTAGTCATCACCAACAAGTGAAAAATACCAGTACTAACACGTCTCAAGCATTTGTTTGTCATTCAGCTCAATGAGGCAATGGGCTTAAACTCTCTCTCAACAATGGATTCTTCTCCACTTTCTTCAACACACCAACTATAACTAATGATTGTTCAGCTAGCCGAATCAATGTGAGGAAGAAGAATTTATAGGAGAGGAGGAGGAGGTTTGGGATCCACATAAGGTGGAGGAGAGGTCTATCCCTTTGGGGAGTTGCACATTTGTAGGAAATAATAGGCCAAACGGAGAAACTAGACTTGATCCAATCAAAAAAACCATCATGACTCCGCTCATGAATTTGTGAAATCACAGAAGCTTCGTTTCTATTTTAAAAAACTTTCCTAAAGAAACTCGGCGCGGGTGCCCTTCTGAGACAGAGCGCCAACGGGCGCGAGGTCATAACTGCCTACCAGCGCTGACCCAAAATAATAGGTATGTGAAGGTATGCTTGAGGAATGATCAACATATATTATGTTCCTAACATCCCAAGGGATGCAATGACATTTATGGCAATGTATGACAGTACACAGGGATCACTGAAATGGTCCTCCAATGTTCGGGATGGGGATTGCAGGGACGGTGAAAAAATACTGTGTAACAATAGGATAGAGGGTCTTGATGATGGTTGTGAGAGGAAGGTTTATCTTTACTACAATGGGATTTATGTCATGCATGATGTCTTTATTCTTAGAATCAAAGGCCATGGGGTCACCATCCTTCAACTCTAGGTTGAAGAGTTTTACCAACAGTTGTACAAGCTTCAATTCTAAGCCATACAAATATTTTAATTTATTTAGAGAACCATAATAATCTGTAATGGAAATAATAAGATGGCTCACTTCTTCACTTACCGATGCAACAATCAAATAATAGGCTTTATTTTCATTGTTCTTCCATATGGCTAGATCCTTGTCTAATGTAGGATTCTTAGGTATATTTTCCTTCTCCCCTTCACATATGCCATCCCACAAATAATTTGAGAATCTATATGATATTTTTAAAACATTTTTTTACCCCAGAAAATAGTACACATATTTATACAATACAAAAGACGCCCAAAGTCGTCTGGAAGAACATACAAGGGAAGATTTTCCAATTGAAGACATTATGAATTCCTAAAAATTAAAATTTTCCTAAGGTATTATGTATAAAATTAGACCTCGCGGCTTATCTTAAGGAATAAATGGCGACCTCTCAAATTTTTCTTTGAAAGTCGCACAGTCGAAGAAAAATCTTGACTCAGCCAATTTTGGACCACTTCCCACACTTGGAAGATGATTCGCTAACATGTTCCAGTCAAGGACATCCAAATTCGAGTCACCCTTAAGATATGCAACCCTTAAAGGAATCCTCTTGTCCTACTCATAAGTAATTTTCATTCATGAACGAAGAGAGGGAAGAGCCATTCAAAAATTCTATAGAAACAAGCCATGGGAGAACCAAAAAGAAGGCAATGTTATGATGGCCAAATTGCTCTCAAATAAATCCTACATTTCATTGTTGAATCAGAAGAAGTAAGAGCATTATTATGTTGGCCATATTACTTATAAGTAATCTTTCATCCTAGTGAAAGAACAATCCACCATTTAGAAAGTCTTCATACTTCTTCGAGAGAGAGGAGAAGCTTGCAAAGAGATTGAGGAAAGGAACCTCCTTGCTGAGGATTTTTTAGCACCATGTATTATGAAACCAGCTCCAAAAATAGAAGAAAACAGAGTTCAATGCCTTAGAAATAAGCCACTTCAAGGGGGCAACCTCCTTTACATTACATAAATGAAAAATTCTTAGATGATTCAAATGACGAAACCTCATTTCTATATATAGGAGTCCACGTGGTCACAATATAATCCTAGCCAACCTAACAATAATAATCTAAGGGCCAACAATAGAAATAGTAGGGTTTCATGGGGCACAATAATAACAATATGGGGACTATATGGGTACAACAATAACAATAAAGGGGCTACACTAACAACAATAAGGGGATACACTAGTATTATAGGGACCTAACATTCCCCTCTCCTTCAAACAAGTGTTGCCCTCAACACTTGATTATTTTTGGATGCTTCTGTATAAAATTCTCATCCTCCCATGTGGAGTATTCAACGAGTAAGTTCTTCCACTTGTTGAGATACTCTGAAATTGATCAATTTGGCAGTTGTTGAGTTCTTGTTTCTATGACTGCTTTAGAACTTCTTTCACTGCGATGTTTATCTTCTTTTTCTTTCATTCCATTTTGCACCAAAGTTAGGTTATCCTTTGAGAGTTGGAGAACTTGTTTTTGATAATCGATGTGATCTTCCACTACTTTATCATCCATATTAGATTTCATTTTATCCTTCAAACTGTCCAACTTAGTTTGCTTTTAAACCATCTATGGCATTTTTTATTTCTCTTTGTAATATCAAAATTTATTGCACTTGGTACCGTAATTTTGATATATCATATTGCAATTCTTCCTCTTTATGCGTCATAGTAGAGCTTTCTGAGGGCTTAATGGGTGTGGAATTATTTTTGGGAGGCATTATAGAACCCAATACTGATAAAAATTCTTCAATATGCCCTTGGAATCACTTCAATTAATTTTTCAAACAAGACTTATGTAATTTGAAAAAAAAATACACACATTTTCTTGCCTTTGAGGAGCTCGATATTGAAACTGAATTATCTTTGTGATTTCAGATCTTAAATATCTAAAATTAGGTCTTATAGTGTCCCTCTGAATCTTCTTTCGAATGCCACGAGTTTGACCTAATTTGGATTCTTCAAGGCAAATTTATGCCCAATCTCCCACAATGACCTAATTATGGACTGGTTCAGTAGAGCGAAATTGTACAATGTGACATGTGTCATTGTTTCCTCCTTCGGCTCTGAAATTCATACACAAGAAACTACAGTCTGTGTAATTTCGGCCACTTTTTACATAATTCAAATCCGATGCTCAGAGAGATATTTATGACGATTTTCCCAAGGTCACCTCTTTTAGATGAAATCCAGGAACCTGCAAAAACTCCAACTTCCACGGATCATATCTCTGAAACTATTGCGAAACAAGATCTGAAATTTTTACATGAAGTTCCTCAGGATTTCTTCGAAATGGGTACTCTTTTCGTGTCTGAAACCTCATAGAAATAAATTTATAGAAAAAATTCCATGATGACCTGTTTGAAGCAGCGAAACCCTAGAATCCAAAGCTCTAATACCAAATGGTATGAAACCAGCTCCAAAAATAGAAGAAAAGAGAGATCAACGCCTTATAAATAAGCCACTTCGAGGGGGGCAACCTCCTTTACATTACATAAATGGAAAATTATTGGATGATTCAAATGAAAAAACCTTATCTCTATATATAGGAGTCCATGAGGTCACAATATAATCCTATCTGACCTAAAAATAATAATCTAACGGCCAACAATAGCAATAGTGGGGTTTCATGGGGAACAATAATAACAATATGCGGACTACAAGGGTACAACAATAACAATAAGGGGGCTACACTAACAACAATAAGGGGATACACTAGTATTATAGGGACCTAACACCATGGCTCAAAGAATTATCTTCAAGTGTTTATTATTCATCTATTGTATGTTGGAAATACTGAGAGGGGGGGGTGAATCAGTATTTATTTCAATTATAGCATTATTTAATCTTCAATTATTATCAATGTTTGTACAATGATAGCAGCAAACAAGAGGACCACAAATGCACACAATTTTTAAGGTGGAAACCCACTCCGGGACAAAAACCACCTAATGATTTTCTAATAATTCTTTTCAATTCCAATTGAAAATAAAGCTCCAACTTCCTAGAATCTAGAAAAGCATTCTTCTCCATCTCCCACTGGATGGATGCTCCAACGTCCGAGATTCTTCAATAGTCACTGAACGGATGCACCAACACCCAATGAGCTACAACTCACCCTAGCACCACCCTACCACCCTATAGAAGAATAAAATAAGAATGGACTCTCGTACCAGAGAAAATGGTCACTTTACAATGATATAGAATGATGTAGAAGAAGAAGATATACTAGACCATAACCCCAACTTTGACACAACCACTGCCTCTTCAACCCTTGGCAGATAGACACTAGTACAATTTGTACAATAATGTATTTACAATGACTAAGTACAATGATACCTTTACAATGATTGTATGCAGTGCTACCCACTTGAAGACTTCATATGATGAACTTCTTGCTACTCTTATGCACCTTGGTTGCTGCTCTTGTCATGCTACCCTCTGCTGCACCTTGTTTTGCTTTTGTGCCGTAGAAATTCTAGTCCTTTGCAATCCTTGACAACACATGATCTAGGTTTTTCTTGCCTTCTAGGAGCTCGATATTGAATCTGCTGTATCTCTGTTATTTCAGATCCTCAATATCTGATTTTCATTCTTGTAGTATTCCTCTGAGTCTTCTTTCCAATGCCATAGGTCTGACCCAATTTGGATTCTTCAAGAGAGAGTTATACCCAATTTCCCACACTGCCCTAATTATGGGTACATTTTGATAGCGCACTTGCACGGCATGCCACGTGTCACTGTTTATTCATTTGATTCTGAAATTTATAGAGAAAAAATTATAGACTGTGAACTATCCATCACTTTTTACTTCATTCCAATCCGATACTCAGAGAGAGAGCTATGACGAATTTACCAAGGTCACTTATTTGAGATGAATTTCAGGAGCCTACAAAAACCCTTACTTCCACAAATTATATCTCCAAAAATATTGCACAACTTGATCTGAAATTTTTACTACAGCTTCCTCAGGATTTCTACTTCACCTCATAAAAATTTCAGCTTTTGAGCCTTTGTATAAAAAACGTTAGAGAGAAAATTCCACGATGACCTGTTTCAGATGGCCGAATCCCTTGCCTAAGGAGGAAATGAAGATCACAATATATATGAATGCTTAAGTTGAGAGGGGCTTCAACAAGTGAACGTGGGAGGGATTTTAGGAGCTTAAAAAATATTAATTATGACTTTTCAATGACCCATGCCCCAACACCATGGGGTTTTAGCCCACTAACTGGGGGTACAAACCTCAAACATGAATATCTCTCAAACCATGAAGAATTACATGGCGTGCCATATATCAACGAAAACATCTCGACAAGTAGAAACCATAAAAAGCATTATTGACCCAGAATATATTAATTTGGTAGGTCAAACTTCCCATTCAATATTGGGTTAGCCCCTGGTGCTGCTTGGGTTGACATCAATGACAACCGCTGATCAACAATCTCCCCCTTTGGCATTGATGGCAACACAAGTACTCCCCCTGTGATCATGACACATCTTCCTACAACATTCTCTCCCCCTTTGACATCAATGGCAAAGGGTAACTCCCCCTGAAACACAACCATCCTATGGACCTGTACACACTTCCACTCTCCTTGACACACAACCGTCCTACGGACTTGTAATCTACTTCCACTCCCCCTTTATATTTTGAAAAAGGAAAATCTAATGAGAACTTGGGAGAATCCCAAGCTTCTGGCGAAGATATTCCAATGCTGGCGAATATTTGATATGTGATTCTTTTGGTGCTGCTTGGAATCTTGCTACTTGTCCAACTGCTTGCATAACATCTGGTCGGGAGGCTATTACATATAGAAGACTATTAATCATAGATCTGTACAACCTTTGATCCACATCCTTAGATGAGTCATCTATGCTCAATTTGCAACCAAGTAAAGACATCTCGAAATCACTTTGCACCTTTGTAGCAAAATTCTTACTTAATCGATCATCATTGCTACCAATTATTGTATCATCCTCTTTAGCTATTAGACATGCTTTAGTTGCTTCATCCAGAACATATATGTCATTTGGAGCTCGACTTGCTGTAGCCACAATTTCACCATACACGCCTTTCCCGATTTCACATTTCGTGGAGTTGAATAGTATTGTGTGTCCTTGATCACACATTTGTCCAACACTGAGCAGATTGTGATTCATGTTTTCAACCAGTAGAACATTATTGGCTAGAGAATCTTTGCTTCCGAGAGTGACAATACCTGATCCTATAACATTTGAAGATCCATCATTTACAAAGGACACAGTTCCATCCTTCTTCTCTTTCAGAGATACAAATTTATTTCTATCTCTAGTCATATGCGTTGAGCAACCGCTATCAACATACCACACATCTTTGTTCTTTTGAGCCTTGAGAGTGAGAGCACAATTATCATTCTTCTTCTTCTTCCATGTTCGTTCATTTTGTGGCTTCGAAGATTCTTTTGGAGGATTTTCAAGTCTGCAGTCTTTGGCTATGTGTCCAAAGTTTCGACATTTGTAACATTCAATATTATTTCTTAAATGTTCAAATCTATTGATATTTCGCTAAGCCCTAGGAGGTTCATATTTGACAGATCTCCTGGAATTATATTCATTCCTAGGGTACGTGCGACATTCTACAGCTTTATGACCAAATTTTCCACATGAATAATAGTAGCCATAAAAAATATGTTGGTACTTGGATGGAAATTTTCGTCGAGGAATTGTCTTCCAAGGTTGTTCTTGCGAATCTTGTCCAATGAAGTCTTCATGCATGTCAGATCTCATAGGTTCATTGTATTTTGTTGTAGAAGGTCCTACTTCTTCTTCTTTGTAACCGATGCCAGTTTTGTCATTGTAAGATCGTTGATTGTTGATGAGTTCTTCCAATGCCCTTGAGCTGTTGGCATAGTTTTGGATAGTTTTTCCTTTCTTCACTTCCTCACGCAGTGAGACTACTTGGGCTTCTAATTCTTCCCTTTCTTGGTTGCTTTCTTCCAAATTCTTTTGAAGTGAATCTTCAATGCATTTGTGTTCTTCAACTTCAATTTTGAGACCTTGAACTTGTTCTTCAAGAGTTTTGGAATGGATCTTCTTCGCCTTGAGATCTTTTATAAGCTTGATTGCTTCCTCATAAAATTCGTCTATGGTCCATCCTTCTTCTTCGTTGTTTGATACCTCTTGCTTATTGTGCTTGGGTTTATTGTGCTTGGCCATAAACAATACTCTCTCATTGGCTTCTTCTTCACTATAATTGTCTTCATCGGATGATGAGCTATCTTCTTTAGAGAGAAAGTTCCTTTTGGATCCTTGCTTGTTGAATTTCTTAAAGCCTTTCTTTCTTTTTGAGTTGCCATTACTTTTGTTTGGACATTTTGCTGCAAAATTCCCAACCTCATTACAGCTGAAACATATCAATGGAATTTTACCTTTGAATTGTCCCTTACCAATTTGTAGTTTTCTCGTGAAGTAAGCATATTCTTCATCTGAAAGACCTTCTTCATCATCTCCCTTTTCTTCACACTTGCAGGTGCATGTATTTTCAATTGAAGGTTTTTTATCCTTATTGGTTTTCTTAGATGCAACGAACGCAATTTCTAGATGCGAAGTACCCTCTTCTTCATCGAGTCTCATTTCATATGCTATGAGAACTCCATGTAATTCCTCTTTGCTGAGTTTGTCCAGATTTGCACTATATTCTAAGACCGATACCTTTGGGTTGAATCTCCCTAGTAACGTTCTAAGAATCTTCCGTATAATAGTCTTCTCGTCAACTGGCTCTCCCAATCCTTCCATAGTATTGGTTATTTCATCAACGTATTGGAAGTATGCAACAATGTTGCAATCTTCTTTCATTCTGAGTTGCTCAAATTTTTCTCTATAGATTTGAAGCTTTACTTCTTTGACATTTGAGTCACCTGCATATATATTCTCAAGCTTGTCCCATACATTTTTGGCGGTTTTGCAACCCAACACCTTATGATAAGCAGATTCAATAAGTCCACTGATAATAATATTCTTTGCTTTTGCATCATTTACCAAATTCTTCTTACCTTGTTCATTCGTGGTTGATGTAAATCCATTTTGAACAGTGTCCCATACTTCGTAACCTTGCGCCAAGAGATAGACCTCCATTCTTCCTTTCCAAAGTGCATAATTATTTTCACTGAATAGAGGTACACCATTCTTGGTATGCTCCATGACCTCCTTCCAGCTGTTAAACTGCTATTGAAGGAACCAAGCTCCAATACCAATTGTTGGAAATACTGAGAGGGGGGTGAATCCGTATTTCTTTCAATTAGAGCATTAGTTAATCTTCAATTATTATCAGTGTTTGTACAATGATAGCAGAAAACAAGAGGAACACAAATGCACACAATTTTTAAAGTGGAAACCCACTCCGGGACAAAAACCACCTAATTCTTTTCTAATAATTATTTTCAACTCCAATTGAAAATAAAGCTCCAACTTCCTAGAATCTAGAAAAGCATTCTTCTCCAGCTCCCACTGGATGGACGCTCCAACGAGATCGTTAGGTAGTCAGCGAGGCAATTCAACACCCAATGAGCTCTGACTCACCCTAGCACCACCCTACCACCCTATAGAAGAATAAAAAAGAAGAATGGACTCTCGTACCGGAAAAATGGTCCACTTTACAATGATATAGAATGATGTAGAAGAAGAAGATATACTAGACCATAACCCCAACTCTAACCTTTGTTATGACCCAAATCCACCTTAGGTACAGGAAGGTGGGATTTAAGGTAACACCAAACCATGCTCGGTCTGGTAGCTAGCCCTACCAGAACAGGAGAGGGCTCTCTCCGAGTCAATCTCAGGAAAAATGTATCAATAGGCCTTGAGATGACTGAAATGAGTGCTAATTTTAGGCTAGGTATATTAATCAAGGAGTTTGGAATGATTTTTAGGGGTTTTTTGTTGGAAAAAGGAAAAGGCAGTTTTGGGCTTGGGGATGAGGCCAAATTCTTGCAGAGTTCAAGTTGGGGCAGGGAAGGAAATGGCTTTGATGTCTTAGATTCAATGAATGGATAGAAAAGACTGCTGAGGAGCTGAAGAGGGCAAGAAGGTGCAAGGATCCTCTTCAAACGAAGGAAAACATATAAAACTAAACAAAATTTTAAGGCAGAGCACCAGCAAACTAATGAATTCTACCTTAGTTACTCATTTGTTTAATTTCAGAAGCAAAGAGAAGGGAAATGGCATACATAAAAAATTAATGAAACTTACAATTACATGGAGAAAAACACCATCAAAACTCAGAGCCACAAGGATCCCAACAAGTGCTGCAAAACCCTGGTCTTTCCTTTGCCAAAAATGCTGAAATGAATATACAATGAGGTGCCAAACTATTCCCAAGAGTCCAACCCTGAAAATGACTCAGAAAATACATAATATAGACCAGCCTAACCCCTCCCCATGCCTCTAGGGGTTGAGCTCATCCTTCTAGGAGCTGTTTCAACCAATTCTAAACTAGGAACTGAAATCTAGGCAATCAAACAACTTGCCTCTATATGGTAGGAAACTGATTCATTCATTTAATTTTCACTTTTTAGTGAATGAATCCTCTAGAACAAGTAAATATGTGCCAAAATTACATCATAGTCACCAAATTACATCAAGGTAGATCAATAATTACATCAAAAAGTGAAACTAGTCAAAACTGGGCGAAATTCTGAGCTGAAGGGTGAAAAATAGGCAAAAGTCCTCTATGCGTCGCGCCCAAAAACTCAATGCATTGCGCCACTTTGAGCCTGTTTTTGAGGCACTTCCCGAAGTCAAAATTGAGCTCATAATAGCTCGTTGGAAATACCTATCTGTCTACTATCCAAATCAAGTGGAATTTGTCAATTTGGAGTTCATTTTCCTTGTCAAAAATCAAATCTCCCAAGACTGGTCAAAATGAGTAGAATGAAGCTACCTCAAGGCAGAGTGCTGTTGCAGTCAACGTTTGAAAGTCTTCCTCAACTCCAAATTGAGCTCATGATAGATCATTGAAAATATATTTGTGTTTAGTTATCATTTGACTCATCAATAAAGTAATTTGGCCAACCAAGCTAGGAGAAATATTGATTTTCCCAAGGTCACTTCAGAGGTGCATTCAATTCTCCTGAGGCAACGATATTTTTGACATTTCTCTAAAACCATGACACCTGTGTAAAAAGTGAAGGAGGTTTTTCTTCCTTGGCCTATTTTGGACAAAAAAATCTCTCATTTTTCCCAAATTCATCTTTTATTTCTCATGAACATCATTGGAGTAAAACCTATCCCGATGTGTGGAACAAGGGATTTGTCGAAATGAAGCGAAATGAAGGGGATAAGGGGCTTCTAAATTCTTGAGAAAATTTTGGGAAGTAGGGAGGGATGTTAGGAAGTAGGGGAAAGTGTAATTTCAGAGATTGAGTGAGGGGAAGGGGTCCAAAAGGGAAAAACACAGGCCTAGCCTAGAAAATTGCCAAGTTGTAGCAAGAAACTAGGGTTTGTGCGAAAATGAGGAATTTGGGGGATCTTAGTGATGGGAAGTGTTTAATAAGGTACATTAAGGATAGGGGAAGGTGTATGAACATCAGGATACAATTTTTGCTAATGATTTGACCATCCAAGAGAAATTACCTTCAAAACCCTAGGAGAGGGAAATGAACCTTACCTAGGCACAACTGAAGCATGAACAGGGTGTAAAATGACCCTTTGGAACTTGACATGATGATGAAAACCCTTGAATGATGGTACACTCAGCTGAATGGTGACATGGACCGACATTTGGACAACTTTGACAGGAGTAAAAGCAAACCCTAGACCTAATACCTAGTGACCAAATTTTGTTTGAAGACTCTCTGAAATGACAAAATTTGACCTTGACACCTTAAAATCACCTTGTAAGAGCATGTTTGATCACTGGAGGAAGGCTGAAAATGCGGCACTTATGAGACACAACCACGCCTCTCAACCCTTGGAGATAGACACTAGTACAATTTGTACAATAATGTATTTACAATGACTAAGTACAATGATACCTTTACAATGATTGTATGCGATGCTGCCCACTTGAAGACTTCATATGATGAACTTATTGCTGCTGTTATGCACCTTGGTTGCTTCTCTTGTCATGCTTACCCTCTGCGTACCTTTCTTTGCTTTGATGCAAGTAGAAATTCTGGTCCTTTTCAATCCTTTACAACACATGATCTAGCTTTTCTTGCCTTCTAGGAGCTCTATATTGAATCTGATGTATCTCTGCTATTTCAAATTCTCAATATCTAATTTTTGGTCTTGTAGTATTCCTCTGAGTCTTCTTTCCAATGCCATAGGTTTGACCCAATTTTGATTCTTCAAGAGAGAGCTATACCCAATTTCTCACACTGCCCTAATTATGGACTGTTTCAGCAGAGCACAATTGTATGGCATTCTACGTGGCACTGTTTATTCATTTTCTTCTAAAATTGATAGAGAAAAAATTATAGACTGTGCACTATCCATAAATTTTTACGGCATTCCAATCTGATACTCAGAGAGAGATTTATGATGAATTTACTAAGGTCACTTCTTTGAGATGAATTTCAGGAACCTGCAAAAACACTTACTACCACAGATCATATCTCCAAACATATTGTACAACTTTATCTGAAATTTTTACTGTAGCTTCCTCAAGATTTCGGCTTCACCTCATAAAAATTTCAGCTTCTGAGCCTTTGTAGAAACAAATTTAGAGCGACAATTCCACGATGACCTGTTTTAGATGGCCGAATCCCTTACCTAAGGAGGAAATAAAGATCACAATATATATGAATTGCTTACGTTGAGAGGGGCTTCAAAAAGTGAACGTGGGAGGGATCTTAGAGCTTAACAAATATTAATTATGACTTTTCAATGACCCATGCCCCAACCCCATGTGTTTTTAGCCCACTAATCGAGTACAAACTTCAAACATGAATATCTCTCAAACTGTGAAGAATTACATGGCGTGCCATATATCAACGGAAACATCTCGACAAGTAGAAACCATCAAAAGCATTATTGACCCATAATATATTAATTTTGTAGTTCAAACTTCCCATTCAATATTGGGTTAGCCCCTGGTGTTGCTTGGGTTGACATCAATGACAACCGTTGATCAACATTGTATTCATCTTCTATCACCATCAGTCAATAAAGTGAGACACTTTCAATAATTTTGTTGACTTGTTTGATTAAATAAGTATTATTTGTTTGTTTATCTCTTTGTTTTAGTTTATGTTTGTATATGCATTTTTTTCACCATTTGTAATGCTTTTTTTTATCTTTGTTCATTCACTAACATCAACAAAATTGTTTGTGTTTGTTTATAGAGAACAACCAACTACTAAGGAGGTGTCTTTTGGTACACCATTGCTACAAAAACACTACTACATAATTGGTGACTCCACTGTCTTTTCTTTACTCTAATTTTCGTGTTTGCAGGACCCTCTCTTTGAATCATCACCTCACAGGGCAGTCAACATCTCTCTAGAATTTTTATTGGACCTGTAGGACCTATTTTTTCCCAAGAAGCTTAACTATTCACAACTTTTTTTCAAACTCGTGGCTTTATTTCATATAGACGCATAACTTTGCAGTTTTTTTCAATCATTCGCACAGTCATGTTTGTGCACCATAAAACCTGCGCAATTTCCATAAAATATAAAAACCATTGTAACTTCATTTTTTTCAAGTGATTAGTAGCCTTTAGTGAATTGGCTTCACCTCTGCAATTTTTTTCCAAATAGTTTATATTTCCTGGTTGCTTTAAAAATCACTATTAGTGGAGAAATTAGATTATCTTTCATATTTATTTGCAATTCTCACATAGCTTAATTAGGGGTGAAAGTGAGTGGCCAAATTCCACATATATTTTTCAAACTATTTTTCTAGTTGTTGCAAATCACATAGTTTAACTAGTAAAGGAGTAAGTGGCCCATCATCCACAAATCTTGTTACTAAACAAAGCATTTTTTCCATTTCACTAGTTTTGGGACTAGGTCCATGTGTCATTACAGAAAGTAAGTAATATTTGCTTCTTGTTGAAAAGTCAACAAGAAAATTGTGCCTTGGCTGGTAAGGCAAATAAGGGGAAGGGAAAGAAATCCTATTCCAAATTTGAGTCCGGCAAAGAAGGAAAGAAGCGCGACATGTCTAGAGTGAAGTGTTTTCACTGTCACGAGCATGGACATTTTTTCACTAATTTTCCACAAAAGAAGAAGATCAAGAAAGCTTCAGGATCTACAGCTGGTGAGGCTTTGGCCTCGCAATTTGAGCTTGACTTCTCACTCATTGCATGCATGGTGTCAAGTGCAATGGGATCAGTGTAGTACTTGGATAGTGGTGCATCTTTTCACATGATGGGAGACAAAGAAATTTTCAATAGCTTGGAGGAGAAGGACCTCTAGATGCATATTGAAATGGGTGATGATGGGCGGTATAGTTCTACCACGATTGGTACAGTTACCTTCCAGAGAAACTCAGGTGAAACCTTCTTATTAAAATATGTAATGCATGTACTAGGCTTGAAAAAAAAATAGTTGCAGTCGCAATGTTGGAGGATAGAGGCTATGATGTGATTTTCAGTGAAGGGAAATATTTCCTTTGACACAAAGCCATAGGAAAAGCCAAGAATATTGGGATTCATGTGAAGAATATCTATAAAATTGATGTAGATGGTTGTGCAGCATTGATGGGTAAGGCAGACAAAGTTTTGAGCTGGGATGAGGGTGATTTATGACACAGGAGATTAGGTCATCTACACCACGGAGGCTTGAAGGTCATGCAGCAGATTTATAGGGGTCTTCCCAAGGGTACTCTTGTGCAGATAGACACATGCAAGGGATGTATTTTGGGGAAGTATGCAAAGGCCACTTTTCACGAGAAGGAGAACCGAGATTTAGAAGTCCTTGAGAGAGTTCACTCAGACGTTTGTGGACCATTCTCTACAACTTCAACGACAAAGCACAGGAACTATGTGATCTTTGTTGATGATTTTTCTAGAAATTGTTGGATCTACTTCATGCAGAAGAAAGATCAGACGTTCTCAAAATTTTGTGAGTTTAAAGCACTAGTGGAGAAAGACACGGGGAATCATGTGAAGGCTCTTAGGAATGAAAATGGTGGTGAGTACATCTCCAATGAATTCAAGAACTTATATAGCAAAGAAGGAATTCGGAGAGAGTCGATTGTGCCTCATAACCCACAACAAAATGGGGTCGCAGAAAGAAATAATAAAATAATTGTGGGTGCAGCACAAGTGATGTTTCATGATCAAGGCCTATCGTTGCATCTGTGGACAGAGGAATGCAACACAGTATTATTTGTGAAAAACCTTAGTCCTCATTGGATACTTGGCATGAGTACACCAGAGGAGGATTTTTCTGGTAAGAAACTTGATGTTTCATATTTTAAAATTTTTGGCTCATTTGTCTATTTCCATGTGACCAAATATTCCAGGAAGAAGCTCGAACCAACAGCTGAGATTGGGATACTTGTGGGATACACTGATACTCCCCACAACTATCAGGTGTATTTTCCAAATAGCTGGATGACTACTGTGAGACGAGATATAAAATTTGATGAGGATAAATCCATGTGATTGTCCCTTGAGAGGGAGCTAGATTTTCATGCAGATGAGAAACTCTTGGTTTGAAAGAATGAACCTCAAGATGTGGATCAGCCACATGCGGAGGATCATGGAGTGGTAGAAAACACTCATGCAAAGCCATCCACTAGAAATGGTAGAAGGCGCACCAGGGAAGATGATAGATTGAGACTTGATGCGACAGAGCATGTAGGAGCACCTACTTCACTGCATAGACAGAGATAGTCTCCAGACAGGTTTACTGGATACATGGCTCTTATCAAAAATTGTATTGTGACAGCACCATCCTCCTTTGAGGAAGAAGTGCAGCAACCAATTTTAGTTGACGCTATGGTTGAGGAGTATGACTCCATCGTTAAGAACAGTGCATGGGAAGTTGTCCCAAGACTAGTCAAAAAATCAATGGTTGGATCTAGATGGATCTATAAGGTCAAGCAGGCAGCAGATGGGAGTGTGGAGAAGTACAAGGCTAGATTTTTAGCTCAGGTATTCTCACAAGTTGAAGGGATTGACTATGAGGATACTTTTTCACTGGTCATGAGATACTCATCAATTATATCTATCCTTGCACTCTCAGCACAAATGGGGTGGCAGATACATCAAATGGATGTGAAGACTGTGTTTCTCAATGGATTTATTGAGGAAGAAGTGTAAATAAAGTAGCCAAAAGGTTTTGAGATATTTGACAGTGATTCGCATGTGTGCCGACTCAAGATAGCACTATATGGGCTAAAGCAAACACCTCGTGCTTGGTACACTAGGATTGACAGTGATTTCACCAGGTTGGGCTTCACCAAAAGTGAATCGGATACAAACCTGTACCAGATTGCGGTTTATGGTAAGCTCTTGATTATCGTACTTTATGTTGATAATATAATTTTGACAAGTGATGAGCAGTTGATAACTTCTTGCAAGGAGGATCTTTCAAGGGAGTTCAAAATGAAGGACATGGGACTCCTTCACTATTTCCTTGGTTTGGCAATATGGCAACAGGATGGTGAGATATTTTATTCTCAAGGAAAGTATGCCAAAGAGATTATGAGTAAGTTTCACATGGAGAGTTCTAAACCCATGGAGACTCCTTTTCTAGGAAACTGGAAGAAGGAGGATGCTACTTCAGGAGAGGTAGTGGATGATACTATTTACAGGCAGCTAGTGGGTTCACTAATGTACTTGGTGAATACCAGACAAGACATTTTCTACGCAGTTAACCAACTGATTCAAGCTATGGTTAAGTTGACCAAGCTCTTTTGGAAGGCAGGGAAGCATGTCTTGAGATAGCTCAGGGGCACTACAGAGTATTGATTATGGTAAAAACATGCAGAGGGATTGAAGCTTCAAGGATTCATGGATGCATATTGGGAAGGCATTCCATCAGACAGAAAAAGCACATCAGGAGGGATCTTCAGCATAGGATCGACAGCAGTTTCTTGGTACAGCAGGAAGCAGCGATCTGTGGCACTCAGTTCAGCCGAGTCAGAGTACATGGCAGCAATTCATGTTGCATGTGAGGCCATCTGGATGAGAAAGATCCTGGTTGTTTTGTTTGGTTCTCAAATGGATCTGATGGTGATACATTTTGATAACCAGAGTTGCATTAAACTCTTAGTTAATCTTGTGTTTCATGATGGTCAGCTTTTTATGAACGTTTTGGTACCACCATGCTCGGAGATTATTTCAAAAGATTACATGTCGTACCAATTACGTTGCGGAAGATCAAAGATCTGAAATATTTGTGAAAGGCTTTTACTTTTCGCCAGGAAAATTCATTTCAAATACCATAGAGTAGGATCAGGGTGGTAGGATCAGGGTGGCAGATAATCCCTTTCTTGTTAACTAAGTGTGATAAACTCAGTTAGATCATGTATTTCGAGTTGAGGGTGGTTGGCGAGGCATACAGAGTGATTCTATTAGTTATGGAGTTCGAATTGCAGTTAGTGCATTAGTTTAATGCATGAGAAATCAGACTCAATTAATTGAGTTAAAGTCAGTTGAACTAGTTGTAACTGTTTGTTGCACAAGTGAGAGATCAAGTGAATTAAATCAGATTTAATTCACATGTAGTGATCTGCCATGCAACTGATGATTTACTATTAATAGCTACATGCGTGTCAGTTCCAGTGGAGACCTAGTTGAGACAAAGGTTAAAGGGATGTTAACTATCAGTTATATCATTAGTAGGTTGCCTGCATGCAGCAAGACATCCATTGGATTTCAAATGAGCATTGTGCAGTTTTGGAAGGCTGAAATTACTAAAGAATAGGATTTCATTCCACTTGAATTGCACAAGAAAGGCAGGTTGATTAGAGGCAGGAAATTGGCTAAGTGTTGGTCGATTTTTTCCAAGTCAGTGTGAGACAGTTGTGAGAGTGCAGGAGACTCTTGTAAAAAAAGTGCATTGTAATTGTTTCATGATTCCATGGTGAATATACAATAGAAGATAGAGGGGTTTTGAGCATTAAGTTTTCCCTAGGAAAATATTTGTGTTGTGGTTTGATTTTCTTCTTTCTTTACTTTTTGTGATTGGAGATCGTGTTTATTTTCTGCAATTGATTTGTAGAAGGATTTAGTATCTTGCTTTAGTACATTGCTTGATTGGATTGAATCTATTGATATACATATGTTTGTATAATTTCTACACTTCACTTGCATCTTTTAGGCGAACCTGGGATTTCATATGAAAGCTTTCTTAAATCACTTGAGTTTCCCATCTCCCTTTAGGCACACATAGTGTAATAGGAAAAAGAGTAAGTGGCCCATTATCCGCGCCTCATTTCTTTTTCATGCAAGGAACAATTGACGCTTAGTGTAATTAGAAGATATTATATCAGATCACCGAATATCCACATCTTATTACACTTTGTATGTTCACTTTGCCACACACTAAGCATCTATAAGCTTCATTTAAGAATGCACCCAGTTTTCGGATATTTGTGCACTCAGCTTATTTTTTCTTACCATCTGTTGTGTTATTCAACAACCCCATAGATTTGTGCACTTAGCTTATTTTTTCTTACCATCTGTTGTGTTATTCAACAACCCATTATTTTAGAATAGTTTCCTTAGAAAAATAATGGGGACCCTTTTTAAAAAAATTCGACTAGGACAAATAAGACCCTTAAGTGAGTGATTAAAATAGAAATAGGAGTTAGAAAAGATAAAGGGAATAATATTTTTTGACTAAAAATCACTTAGGTGGAAAATTCAAAAGAAACACAGTTGCAGATCGCAATCGCAAGTCGCGAATACAACATATGACATCTTAAGCGACTCTGAATGAATTTGTGATCCGATATCAATAAAATGCTTTAATAAAGGAAATAGGCTTCCAACCAAAACATGTTTCATGAAAGACAAACCACGAGACCCGCCTTTTCCATGTCACTAATCGCAATCGAAAATCTTGTTTCCATCCCAACATCATTCGAACCGCCCTCGCTTTCATTTCCCCGATGCGACACATCGCATCGCATCGCACTTTTGCCAGCGACCATTTCTTTCCACCATTCGGTTTCACCAAGATTTCAATTGTGATATCGCATTGCGAAATTTTCATTTCACATTTCCCCCGCTAATGTTCGAAGCTTTCAAAAAACTTTAATCTTTTAACTCAAAAGGATGTTTATAGCGCGAAAATGAAATTATTCGCAATATGCAAAACATATGTCCTTGGTGCTTTAAAAATTTGACAGACAAATGAATTTGTGATGTGAAGATATCTTATTAAAATATCTAAATGTCTATTCGAGCATGTGAACCCACGCTTTCCATTAATTCCATGCCTTAATGGTTTAAGAGCTCAAACCTCCAAATGTGATTTGGCCGCAAAATAATTAATGTTTTAGATTACTCTGCGTGCCAAGTTTTATTTGCCATCAGTTCAATTATTGTTACACTACTCTTGTATTGTGACAAAAAATTTAGTTTTTACTCGTTGTTCTTTTTCTTTTGCAGGCAAGTCCAAACAAACAGATTTTGTCAGAAATGGTAAAATTTCCACACGCCCCAAGATTCTACCATATACAGATATGGTGAAATGGATTATTGACAACATCAATATTGGAGATAGAACCTTCCTAACAAGAAGAGGCACATCGATAAGGTCATTCAAAGTAGAATATTTGAAGAAAAAGTACCACATTCCAGACCCCAGAAGGTATATGATAAATATTTCTTAGCGCAATTCACAAAGGAAAATAAGTTGCAGTCAGATCCCATAAAGAAATGGAGGAGTAACCCTAACAAGCATAAGCATGATGATAAGGGTATGTATTCCACTTCTTCACTTGTTGGTCCCTACTGTTATGTTTCCGCTATGATGTCTAGATGTTTTGGCAAACCAGTACCAGTAAATTCTCAGTTGAATGGGTTCCCTTATGGATGTCATCATAGACTCCTACATCATGGACTGGGGAACCATTTTTTCAAACAATATTTCTACCTAGATTCTTGAGTACAGGAAAAATCTTTATGTTTCATCTAAGATCCTTCCCCCATTCTATATGAGTTCCTACATTATGGATGCAGTGTGTTTTACATTATATTCTCCAACCATGGGTTGGAAATGGACTATCCAAGACCCCACTCCCATTCATATTTTTCATAATATTCTATGGAAATATAAATATGAATGGATTTCTACAAGATTTTTCATAGAGTTATGCTCTCACTATTTCAAGTTGTGTTGGATGAAAAGGCCCTTAGATTGTCTAAATAAGCCCAAGTTGAATTCACATCCATTGGGAAATGGTTTTGGGAAGAGTTATTTACTTATGTCAAAGGTTTTGGAAGCTTAGCCCAACCACATGTCCTCCCATTATATGTTCCAGAAAAAAATTCTCACAAGAGAAATTGCTTATCAGACTGTGGGTCATGGATTGGCCAAAGTTTTGAAAGAAGCGAAGAAAGCTTCATGGCCTTCCTTTTATATTTACTGTGGTGCCTATGCCTTAGAAAATTTCAAACATACCAGGTTAGAAATTAATCAAATCCAATTTTTGAAATATTTATAATTTCTAACAGGCAATATGACCTAGACCAAGTTGCATTCAATTTCACAACTCAAGTGAAAATCAGGCCATTTTCTCATGAAAATGATGATTTTGATGATTTGTTTGAGTTAATTGATACTTATTCAACAATGGAGAAATTGGCAGTATCACGCCTTAATCCTCAGCAACTAGAAAATTTCAAGAAATACAGGAATAGAAGGTTGGAAGGTATTCCTCTAAATATTTTGGATGTATCCCAACCTATCTCGCAGAAAGAACAACAAAAAGAAGCAGCAGAAGAAAGAAGAGGGAAAGGAACAGCCCCCTAAGGATACTGGAGTCCTTATCGGAACAAAAGGAGATAAGTCTACTGGAACTCAAACAAAAGATCCACTATTTTCTAGTGACTAAGATGAAGTCTGGAAAGACTGTGATTAGCAACTTAAGGGAGACCAAGAATTGGTGATCATTGATCACCAAGAAAAAGTTGAAACACCTCATGGTAAAAGTCACAACTCGTATACTATTGGGCCAACTGACAAATCTATTAGTACAGAAGAAATCAAATTTATCCCGGCCTACCCAACATCAGAAATTGTGTTGAAAATTGAGTAAATACCTCCTTTGGATATATTTTACAACCCAAGGCATAAGGTTGTCATGAGCAGACAGAGGGAGAGGAGAAGAATAGAACAATAATAGGCTCTCGTCCTTGGGGATGTCTCTATGGAAATAGTTTGGAAGGACCCATAAGCATATCCATTACAGGATCTAACACGGTTAACTCAGTTTGCAGGTGCTTATGAATCTTGCAACATTGACAAAGCCACTGAAGTTTAGCAATTAGTCAAAGAGAAGGATGAAATAATCCTTCAATTAAAACAATAATTGCTAGCAGAGAAGCAAAGCATTAATCAGCAATTACAATCACAAGTTTCACGGCTCCAACAAATCTTGAATCAACTAAAGATACAGCACCAATCTGATGTTGGTGCTAAAGATGCTCAGATACACCAACTATAATTCACTCTTGAATAGTTGAAAGATAATCCTAAAGTGGATGAATTTAAAAACGAAGCTTTAGAACCAAATACTCTTTTAGCCCAACAACAAGTTGTTTTCTGTCAAAAATTTTCTAGCATAATTGAACTGTGTGAAAAAAGCGATTCACAGATGAATCGAGTAGTTGACTAGAGGATCGGCTTTGATGAAATTTATGATAAAGTATCCCAATACGTCACCTGGAAAGATATTGTTGAAGGCTGAAAGTCCAATCTTCCCAGGATTGAAGATTCTAAAAAGGAAATCTTCTTCACTGATTGGGACATACAGTTAAAGAAAGCTAGAAGGTAAATTTTCAGAGCTAGGGATTTTGCCAACAACGTTGTCGAAACAGTCAGCCAAAACCTCGTTGTTGCCAATTTGATTTATAAATGCCCACCTTGTTCTCTACCTATTGTAAAATATTTGATAAGACAGTGGCAGGAAATGTCTAAGATAAAGGAAGAAAAAATTAAAAAAATGGATAAACTGGATTGGGACAAGTATTGGAAGCACTTAGTCAAGCCACATATCCAATGGATAATGTTGCATTGTCTAACCGACACTTCCTCTTGAATGATGCCTCCACTATCAGATGCGGTATACACAGGATAGTTGTGTGTCAGGCCAGGCCAACCTCTTGAGGTTCATCCTATGATTGACATCCTTCAACTCAAGGAATGAATGGCAAAAGGTACAACAATGCAATCCTGAAGCGAGTCATCCCACCTAAATTTGTTTATGTTTTTATTTCACTTAATTTAAGGAGAGTTGTTTAAACCTCCTTAGCTCTTTATGTATTTGTTATTTTTGTACTTTTTATTTTACTACATAAACCCTTTCATGTCTCTAAAGAAGGGGTCCTGAAATTTTGAAACAAGACTTTACAGAAGTTTCACTTTTGTACTTTTAAAGTTTTTCTTAATAGAAAAGGATGGACCAGAGACTACTTTTCAAATGAGCAGAGTTAGCATATATATGGTACTTTTATCTTTATGTTGATGTTCTGTTTCAAATGAGAAATATTTAAATTTCCTTAAGATGTTTTGTTATATTTATCTTTTTAACACAATCCAACATTAATTCACTTCTGAACATGTTTGATTGCCATTTTTTATACATATAAAATACATGCAATAATAGGTGTGATATATAATTAATCAATTTATTTGATTAACTATTTAATCAAATAAATTATCTTAAATTTTTTTACATTCTCTAAGTGTTTGATAATCTTCATTTGCATTCACGTAAAGATTATCTTTTCAAATCGCATATAACAAAAAGACAATTCATCCTGGGATAGAGATAGGTATATATATTTTTTCTTTAAACTTGCTTTCACACTCATTAATCAATTCATAGTCATTTATAATACCACCCATCCACTCTATTATATTTCATTGGGAAATTGGTCCCATAAATCCAGTCGGAGACACTATCTCAAACGGATAAAGGACGTTTTTCAAGTCCCCGACCGGGTGGTTTTCCCCGATGTTGTTGCAGTGAATTTCGAGGCATCAACACCATCTCACACCCTAATAAAAACTAGACTCCTAAAAGAATCCATAACTTTAACCAATTAAATCCCCCCACAAGGGCCACAAAATCATTTATAGTTCAGTTTAGGACCCTCGGGGGTAGGCATTTCATAAGCCACCATGGCCATGTTACATCTTTGAAACATAGAATTTGAATTTTAAGGTGCTTAAAAATAATTCAATCATACCATTGAAAAGAATACCCGAGCATATCAGAGACCTGATTCAGAGGGGGTTTTGCTTAGGTCCAGCGTCTGTGGTACTATTTGGTGATACCCGAACCATCTAGTGCTCGACTATGGTAATTGACTACCAAGAAGTTAAAGACTCAAATGCTCATCTGGGATGAAGGTACTTTAGTGGCCAAAATCTAGGGCATCCTTTCCCTATACGTAAAGGTGCGGGAAGCACTCAAGCCTCATTCGTTACCTTGGTTGATTCTTCGGTTGCTAGAAAGCATCGCCTACTCTCTCAGGATGTTGCCCCAATACCCATCAGAAGTTATCACCACAAGGCCCAGTTACTTTGAGAGTGGTAAGGTCAAGTAGGTCTTCATATTATTTTTTTATCATACGAGAAAACAAATGGAAACCATTTTTTTTTTTATTAATCACATAGCCTAAGTTAAAGGGAAAGTAATAATTTTATTTTTCACTTCGTGAAATGTATGTGATTTTATTTATTTGATATATATATCTCCTTCCCTCAATCACACAAAGAAACTCACATTACACTCGACACCATAGGGGACCCTATGGCTCTCTGTTGATCTATAAGTTTTCTAAACCTCCCCACATTGTCTGGAGGTGTGCTAGGTCTCTCACCATTTAGGCGTAGAAGACGCCACACAACCATCATTCTAGGATCTACCTTTATTGGTGCGAATTTTCTTGGGACCCCTCCCCGACAAATCACCCCTTTCACTACTCCCCAAGGGACCCCTCATGCTACCCCTTTGGGAATCCCACACACCACCCCCTTGGATAGTCCAAGAGGCACCCACCAGTGTAGTCCCCCTCATATGTAATATTCCTCAATTAGCATGCATGCTAATAGGAATATTGATTTTTTTTTTGCACTTAGTAGTTGAATAAATGGGGAAAGAGACCCATACTTATCTTGAACTAGCATAAAAACCCTCTTGGTATGGAAGGGGATCATTCTAGTAGCTGGATTTGACACCATCATGTGTGAACAAGGGCAAATGGATGTAGACAAAGTCAAGTTTGATCAAGTCAACAACATTCATGAAGAGGATTGGATCATCAATGTAAATAGCTCAATATGAACAAGGATCAGTTTAAACAAACATATGAGAGCTGGATTGAAGACACTTGGGTGTGAAAAGGGATGAAGCAGGTTGAAGAGGTCAACCTTGGCCAAATCAAACAGTGTTTTTATGGGAGAGTGGCCTTAATGGAGATACAACGCAGTTTTGGAGGGAGATTGATCATGTGATGTTGGAAACCCTAATGGGTGGGACCCAAAGGTGAGGAGGCTCACATAGCTTATAAGGAAGAGAATGGAAGCCATTTGAGGTTAGCTTGATGATTATTGATTTTATGGTCTACATGACTATCGTGCCTTCTCCAACTGTTTAGTTGAGATTGTAGTGTTGTTTAGCACAAGGCATTCCTGCTTAGGGATTCCTTATCCTTCCTTGAGTGATCTCTTGGAGGAGAATTATACTTTAGTTTTCCACATTCAGGCTTGATGCCAAGCATCCTCCTTCAACTACAGCGTTATTTCTGCAGAGTGTAACGTTGTGTTGCAGGGTGTTGCAATGGAAGTTCCACAACACCACTTCTCTAGCTTGTTTTTCAGAGGAGAAAGCATTCCTCTCTTTAGGAGATCAGTGAGGGAGATTTCCGAGCATATTTTACATCTTGGCACTTGGCCAAAGCATTTCCTATCTTCTACAGTGCATTCCCTTGCAGGAACTGCGTCATTTCTCTCAGCGTTGGAGTAGCAGGGTCAAGACCCTTGATCTTGAGCTTGTTCCTTGGGGAAAGGGCCAACCCTTCTCTCGAAAGGATTGTATAAAGAATATTCTTCTATTCCTTGTACATTTCAGCTATATATATATAGAGATGTAGTATAAATATGCTATTTCAGATCTAGATCTGCAGATCTGTCATCTTATACTTGTACTTTCATGAAGCCCTTATTGGGTTATTCTCATATTGTATAAAAAGGAAGAGATCTCCATTTTTCTCAGCCATTGATGATTGTAATCTCCTGATATATTATTTCTTATAAATTTCTGCATAAACCCTCATTAAAATAACGCTATCACATGCTTCAGGATTTTCTGTGGGCATAAGTCATGGGGTTAGGGCATTTTTTAGTTGTATTGGCTTGGGGAGACCTGTTTAACTTGGCTAGAGTAATTTGTTTTTGCTCCCATTCTGTATGTGTGATGTATAATGTATGAAATAAGGGATCCAAGTCCCATTTCTCACAGCTATAGCGTAAATTTCCGAAGACAACGTTTTATGGTCCATATTGTTGAATTTCCCCAACTTTTGGGATCATAAAAGGCATAAGAAGTTTTTGTTGTAACACTAATCGATGGCTAAGTGTTTCTTAACACATTTTATGATTTGATGCTTGTTATTCTAGTTTTGTGTTTACATGTTGCTGCATCCCTATTTGGGGATATTACAGTGGTATCGAAGCATAATCTTAGCTGAGCCTGTGAGTTTCAGCCATTATGCTATCAGAAGAATAAGAAGACAAAGAGGAGGAACAAATATCATAATGATGGAGAGAATGAGATTACTCTCATCACTTTTCAGATCTAGAAAGAACCTCTCCAAGGAGGTCAAGCAGATGAAAGAGGAAATATGCAATGAAACTCCTATAGGGTTTCAAGGGAAGAAAATCTGCAGTGAAACCTCTAGAAGGTTTCAAGAGGAGGAAGACTCATGCACTTACTATTCTCATAGAGAAAATAAGAAGCATGAAGAGCACTTGGAACATGAGGTCCTAAGTGGGTACTTGGCAGAATACAAATATCAACCTACAGCTTTCAAAGAGACTCTAGCTCTTCCTCAGTTTATCTAGCTGGAAGAAGAGAGAAGGCCCTATAGCAATAGGATGATGAGGGGCAATAGATTTATATTTTCTACTTTTGATGGATCAGCCACATGCACAGGAAAAGCTTGGGTGATGAAGATAGAAGCATTCTTAATACTACATCTAGTAGTAGAAAGAGAGGTTGTTGAAATCTCAGTGCTGCACCTAGAGGGTAAGGCAAACACTTGGTGGTTCAGCCATGTGAGTCATGCAAGAGTGTCTACTTTTTTAGATTTCACTCAAAGGGTGATCAAAAGATTTGATAGAGGAATATCAGAAAAGGAGGAGCCCTCACCATGACTTGAGGAGTCTTGTACCAGCATTGTCACAATCATGGAGGAGCAGCCATCCATTACAGCAGTTGAAGGCACCATCACAAGGGAGGAAGGAAGTATTGCAGCCTTCCAAGATGTTCCTAAGTTCCACCAAGGTATGCATGAATTTCTGTTTTATATCATTTCAGAAAATCTTGTGGGAAGCCTTGGAAATATGTCTTTGCATGATCAAGGATCAAAACACATTGTTGATTTGGAGCAGCAAGCTTGCACTACGCTGTACAGCTTTGGTTTGATCAAAGAAGGGGTAAACAATCATCCTAATGCACCCTTATTGAGTTACATGCAACATTTGGGGTTGGGTTGTAAGATTTTGGAGGACATTATGAACATTGTACCACTTTATGATGATGTTTTACCTTGATGACACTTGGATCTTTACGGATTCAATATGATCATTGGTGTGAGATCTTTTCTAGGAGATCTCCAAGGAGTTGCATCTCAACATCCCATGAGATGCAAGGAGAGGAATTTGCTTTGGGAGAATGGTAGTCTTCTTTGGAAGGGTACCGAGGTGGAGCATGATGAGAGGCATCCACATATGGATGAATGTGAATGGATGGAGAGAAAGAGGTTGGTGAGCCACTTGCAAATCTATGACACAGGGCAGCAAGAGGCAAGGCTGCGTTGGCTACTCTTGAGAGATTTTGGCCATCATGTGACATACCCTTTTTCAAAAGGTATGTTGAGGATGGACGCATTTCATGGCACATATATGGTATGGCAGCAGAAGATTTGTTTGTATGGGGGATCATACAATACAACCATCATGATATTACTCTATGGGTTGTATGAGGGAGAGATAAGGGAGCAGCAAGAGTCATTGTTGTTGTGGTTTCTCTTGGGAGAGTATGGGCAGAATATTTCCCATACTTATCATGATATTTCCAGAGAGGGGTATGGCACATTCAAAGTGCAAGGAGGCTACCCTTCAGCATTGGTGGATAAGGAGAGGCTTCCACATAGGAAGAAGATATTCTCATATAGCAGCATGATGATGGATGGCTTTGGCATTTGGAATGTCAAAGAGAGGATTCATGGAGTGACAAGAGCCTTATCACTAAGGCCAACAGCACTGTCACTTGGGAGTATGTTTTTATTGATGGAGTGTTCCAAGGGGAGTATGCATCTTTTCCTTTTGCAGATTTTTATGAGAAGATTCTCATGGGAGGACCCATCCATGGACCTCACTTTCAGCTTACTCACTATGCATGGTAAGAAATACATGTTTGCACTTATTGATTGTTCCATTAAGTATTTGTATCTTCTCACCATATATGGATAGTGCATTGCTCCACATGAGAGCAAGATTATTCTTCGATTTCATGGTCACTTTAGGGCCAACCTTTATAATGATGATAACCCATATCTGCATAAATTTGGGCAAGTGTGTTGTTATTTTGATTATTCTCAGCTAATATATATTGTTGATTACTACCACATAGTAAATGAGCAAACATGCACAACTAGTAATTCGTTGGGAGACAACTTGCCACGTGATGTTCTCAAACAGCAGTTGGGAAGACTGTGTTGTATCCACTTCAGAAACCATTGGTATTATCCAAACTTGCACATAACCTTCAAAAATTTTCTGATTTGGATGCCAAATGGTGATGATGTGCCATTCATTTTGTATGGAATGGTTTGGGCTAGCATGATTCATGACATTAGAGAGAGGATCTTTGAAGATCCAACCTTCTTCTTGCCACTTGAGGGCAACCTTTTTGCAGCCCCAGATCAGCATGTTCTCTACACTTATCATGAGTGGAGAGAAAGATAGCGTGGGGTAGGCCATTTTTCCTACCATGTTCAGCTATTCGACCCACCTACATTTCAAAAGCCAAAGGTGGAGGAGATTCTTCATGAGTTACCATTCTGGAGGGTGGCTCATTTTGTATGGATGATAGCTTGGGGGTGAAGGTTTCACATGAGAATGATAGTTCCCAACGCATTTCAGACTCCATGCCTTGAGAGGACCTCTAGAGAACATCTAGTTGCCTTCTTGAGTATTTCACCTTTTCATAATGATGGCCATTTGGGATGTTCACCAAATGCTAGCTTGTATGCTTGGGAGAGGCACTATGGAGATTCATTGTTGAGACAACATCATATTCCTTGGAGGAGTTCATCATATGAGGATGCTACAGGAGGAGGAGAGGAAACTCTTCAGTTATATCCTTGCAGTTTCTCAGGGACAAGCAACACTTGGGAGGGGAGGACTGTAATATTCCTAAATTAGAATGCATGCTAATAAGAATATTGATTTTTGGTTTTTGCACTTAGTAGTTGAATAAATGGGGAAATATACCCATACCTATCTAGAACTAGCATAAAAACCCTCTTGGTATGAAAGGGGATCATTCTAGTAGCTAGATTGGACACCATCATGTGTGAACAAGGGCAAATGGATGTAGACAAAATCAAGTTTGACCAATTCAACAACATTCATGAAGAGGATTGGATCATCAATGAAAATAGCTCAATATGAACAAGTATCAGTTTAAACAAACATATGAGAGCTGGATTGAAGACACTTGGGTGTGAAAAGGGATGAAGCGGGTTGAAGAGGTCAACCTTGGCTAAATCAAATAGTGTTGTTATGGGAGAGTGGCCTTAATGGAGATACAACACAGTTTTGGAGGGAGATTGATCATGTGATGTTGGAAACCCTAATGGGTGGGACCCAAAGGTGAGGAGGCTCACATATATTATAAGGAAGAGAATGGAATCCATTTGAGGTTAGCTTGATGATTATTTATTTTATGGTCTACATGACTATTGTGCCTTCTCCAACTATTTAGTTGAGATTGCAGCGTTGTTTAGCACAAGGCATTCCTACCTAGGGATTCCTTCTCCTTCCTTGAGTGATCTCTTGGAGGAGCATTGTACTTTAGTTTTCCACATTTAGGCTTGAGGCCAAGCATCCTCCTTCAGCTACAGTGTTATTTCTGCAAAGTGTAACGTTGTGTTGCAGGGTGTTGCAGTGGAAGGTCCACAACACCACTTCTCCAGCTTGTTTTTCAGAGGAGGAAGCATTCCTCTCTTTGGGAGATCAGTGAGGGATATTTCCAAGCATATTTTACATTTTTGAACTTGGCCAAAGCATTTCCTATCTTATACAGCACATTCCCTTCACCCCCAGTTGGGAACTATCATTCTCATGTGAAACTATCATTCTCATTTTTTATGGATGATAGCTTGGGGGTGAAGGTTTCACATGAGAATGATAGTTCCAAGGTAATTTCTCTCAGTGTTGCAGTAGCAAGGTCAAGACCCTTGATCTTGAGCTTGTTCCTTGGGGAAAGGGCCAACCCTTCTCCCAGAAGGATTGTATAAAGCATCTTCTTCTATTCCTTCTACATTTCAGCTAGATATATACAGAGCTGCAGTATAACTACGTTATTTCAGATCTATATCTACATATCTGTTATTTTATACTTGTACATTCATGAAGCCCTTGCCGGGTTATTCTCATATTGTATAAAAAGGAAGAGATCTCCATTTTTCTCAACCATTAATGATTGTAATCTCCTGATATATTATTTCTTATAATTTTTTGCATAAACCCTCATTAAAATAATGCTATCACATGCTTCAGGATTTTTTGTGGGCATAAGTCATGGGGTTAGGTCATTTTTTAGCTGTATTGGCTTGGGGAGACATGTTTAACTTGGCTAGAGGGATATGATTTTGCTCCCATTCTATATGTGAGATGTATAATGTATGAACTAAGGGATCCAAGTCCCATTTCTCACAGTTATAGCATAAATTCCTGAAGACAACATTTTATGGTCCATATTGCTGCATTTCCCCAACTTTTGGGATCATAAAAGGCATAAAAAGTTGTTGCTGTAACAGTAATTGATGGCTAAGTGTTTCTTAACGCATTTTATGAGTTGATGCTTGCTGATTATTCCAGTTTGGTGTTTACATATTGTAGCATCCCTATTTGGGGATATTACATCATATTTCCCCATAGGGGACCCCTTTACATATAGTTGTTCAAAATCATTTTATGATGGTGAACAAATTTCAGGTCCCATTTTTAGTTTCCTTAAATCTAATTGATTTAAGCCAATTAACCAATGACCCTATAGCACATGGCTCAAATTGGACCCATTCCTACTAAATTACCTTCAGATGTACCAAAATTTTAAGGGAAACAATGAGAAGACCTCGGAAATCATGTCATGACCTTTCACCTTTGGTTTTCATCTAACAATATCATAGAATATATTTTTTTCCTAAGATTGTTTCAATTCACCCTTATAGGCGTTGCAACGAAATGGTACATAGGTCAATCATCTGAGACTCATGGAAACTTTGGTTCTCTAGCCACCAATTTCCTCATATTCTTCCAGCACCCCGCCCGTTAGGACTGAAATTCCTTACCCATTTCAAATAAACACCTGCTACACACATATCGGACCACATCCACGAATGGTTGAAGCATCATAGCCTATGCAAATCACATTTAGAAGCCAAACTCTTCCTCGACATGTTTTTTAGATCACTAACATCATAAATCTCAAAATACGTGTCAAATTCATCCCCCCAAAATGAGGAAGAGGCCATCAGCAAAGCTCAACAATTGGAGCTCATATACACATAGTCTAGGTGCCTCTATCATGTTCTTTCAGATGCCCCCCACCTATAAACTTTTAAACAAGAGATACCAGGCACATCCAATGTTATCGATGGATTAATTGGCTCAATAGCCCAAAACCAACCCAAAAACAGCTATCAGTATCCTGGATACTTGTATAGTGGCCAAAAATATGGTATTATACCTACAACGCCACTGCTACAAAATACAGGATATTACCTTGGTCAATCTATTCCTATGTAGAACTCTATTATGAAAATTAACCAATACCAAACCATGCAGGGTGGCCAATACCCTTCCCCACAGAGTGGCCCATATCCTCCCCCTTAGGGAAACCAATACCCCTCTAGGAATGCAAAAGTGATTCCCCCTTCTCATATCTCATATGTTAGTTAGGGACAAGGAAATTAGTATTTCCCCGTATCTCAACAAAATAACCCACCAGAACAAGCTAATGTAGGGGTTAATCTAGTGCAACCCTCTCTTGCTCAACAACAATAATTATTTGGACAATCGAACTCATCTAATCCATCGAAATTTTCTAATAAAAAACCAAAGAGCAATTCAATGGGAGGGCTTGTCCAGGGGGAAGAAATCAATAACAACCTTCACGGGCACCGGATAGAGGCAACCCCAATTGGAATCAAAACCAGGGACAAACCAATAACAACAAACAACAGAAAAATAAGAACATAAGCCTACGGACTAATCATGTGTGTAATATCTGCAGGGAATATGGTCATTATACCTATCATTGCCCTCAACTCCCTGAGTTGAAATGGATGAAAGATACAATGGGGGAGGGAGGGAATAAACAACAAACTGCAGTAATAAAGAACTCATTCCCCCATTGGGGAGTGGTTAATACTCTGCAAAAACCCTCCCAAAAACATCATAACCCTCCTACATGAATCACCAGAATAACTCTAGTCGTGAAATTTACATGAAAAGGGAAGACATTCTCCTACAGACGTGAAATTGAAATTATGGCATCCCCCCATAAACCAACCCATATACATCGACCACTTCAATGCCCATAGCACCGTTGACTATCCCTCAACACCCTACAGATCACATGCCTAAGATGGTCAAAGGGCCCTTGTGATGAACTGGACACAACTCTAAGGATGCTCATAGCTACAGCGTAGTGGATGAGTTAGCCCAATCTCCATTAATTGTGTCAGCATTGGAAGTCCTGCAAATGTTCCCAACCCAACAGAAATCCCTGCTTTCCACTTTAGGCACAATTGACCCCGTCGATTCTCACTTAATGGATTTTGACTTGGATAACTTTTCCTTGCATCTCCCATCAATAGTCGCTTTCCAAATCCCGGTCACAATCCGGAATATTACCATTCATTGTTGCATCATTGATGAAGGAGAATCCACATGTATTATGTTCAAAACAGTTCAGAAAAAACTCGGATCTTTAAAACTCAAACCATTTGGCATCACGCTCATAGCACATGACAGGCACCCTTTAGCCCCAATAGGCTTGTTCCAATATGTGTCGGTACAACTCGTCGATAAAACCGTGCTCATTGACATTGAAGTCCTTGACACACAGTTGGGTTATAATATACTTCTTGGCCGAATTTATATGTATGCAATTACTGCAGTGGCATCCTTCATATTCATAATAATGATGTTCTCCCATGAACTTAAAATCGTTACAGTTGACCAGCTTACATACTATGGTAATAATAGATTAACCACCTCGGATGGTGTGATACCTTTTGTAGGATCTTCTCTAGAGTTGATCACAACCTATATTGAATTCAGACCTGGAAAATTCAAACCATCCACCCTCCTCGGTACATACCTTGGAGAACCCCTGTTGTTGGAAGATATTCCAGCAACCACAGGATCTCTGACATGCATGATGACTTCATCAAACACCCCACCAATTCAGGAACTATTTCCAGACACCACGAGTGTTGTAACTATTGACTCCATGTTCTTACCATACGCTATCACCCAAACTCCCCTCTTATACCCTCCACTTGGTTTTTTCTCGCACCAATTCATGGAAACACTTACATTGCCCAATATGGCTCTCACGGTATTGGTTTGGTATCTAGCCCCTCAGTGATGTCGAAAAATTCAAGTATCACCTCAACAGCCGCCATTCCTATATCCCCTCAGGATGCCACCATAAATCAGGTAGTGTCAGCATCGACACCAATCAGCTCCAACAAGAGGGATAAGAAAAAAGGAAAGAATATGGAAGCTTCAAATGCTTCCTCCTCGAGGGCACTTTCACCCTATGCTTTGCGTGAAGTAGTTGGGAACCCTACCAATATATGCCCCAATTTAGATAAGTTGAAAGCTCTTATGCATGCCCCACAAGTGCTAGTGAACCATCCTCCACATACTGGAGCAAAGGCCAAACCAACACGTAACAAGGCATTGCGCACTAATCATGCATGCGCCATATGCACAGAATACGGGCATTACACTCACCACTACCCTCAAATCCCTCGATATCGAGATGCATTAAGTGCACTCGTTCAAGTAAATAGGGTAACTCCATTAGTACTAGCCACGTAGTTGATTAATGATGGAACTAAAACCATCTTTTATATCATTATGGAGAAAGCTTCATGCTCGTATACCTCTCAAACAACCTCCCACCAGACAAGGAGACAACCTAATTCAGCCACACCTGACCTTTGAAGCACTTTATATGGTGAACCATACCATCTCATAAACCATTTCGCCGAGATACGAGCATTTAATAAGTACTACCATAACCTACGCATTAACCCAAGCAACAGGCCCTGGCGCAAGCATCATAGTTGCCAAATTTTTATGCAGGCAATAATCATACTTGATGTTGCCCCCACCTTTCCCAATTCTTTGAAACTTTGGATTTCATGAGTCAATTTATTCCTAAGAACTCAACATTAGTGTCAAGTCGAATACCCAATCACCGAATAACACCACAGCAATGGGGGATGAAGCATCTAGGTCCATCTTATGTGTGTTCAAGGAAAATATAGCATTGGCACCTCATTCATTCACCCATCAACAGGTAACCTCCCACCATCATTGGTCAATATCCAACAAAAATACAAAACGGCCTCACACTTCTTTGTTTAAATCACCCCTCAAATGTGCCCTATACGATAGACCCAACCATCTATTTAATAAATGTCAGGAATGGGGAAATTTTAGGTACGTATTTCTCTTAGTGGTCCATATTCCATGACCTACTCCCATAACCCACACTAGATGCTCGCGCCATCAGTTTCACATCTTCTCTCAAGCACATCATACGCGGAATTGTCAATACCTTCCACGTTTTCAAGCAGCGGGAGCAGTACTAAGACAACCTAATATTTGGAGAGCATGACATGTTGGTACCAAGATCCTGAGATGTGCAGCACCAAAAACTACCACATATCACAATGTTAACTGAGTCATCATCTCATACTATGAGAAATGATGACACCTACACCATCTATTCTGTTAGCACCAGTTTCGCGTGTAATATTTTCACTGTAACCCTCATCATTCTGAGACATGTCATATGTTACAAACATTTAGGAAGCTTAGGATTCAGTGTCAACATCATATAAAGGAAGATAATTTTCCCCCCCAGACACCAACGAGGTGGCAAGAACTCCCCCCCCCTCATTACCAACCCGCCATTACGAAAAATATTCCACCACCTAATGCTAATAACATCACATGTGATTCATTTCCTCATCCGTATGAACCATGATTCATGTTGTATGCTCATCATTTTTTGGTGTCGATACCGCTAAACCCACTACACAGGAAGTACCACCTCTGACGGTGTAGATTCATCTCATTTACACATTTTCAACTTGGCTAGGTTCTACGGCATCAACCACTGAATCATATTCCTTCTTGTCGACCAGCAAAACTAGGCCCAAACTCCACCCTCACGGCCTCGCGCAACCTAATTCACCATTAGATCATATGTTTTCACTCATATGAAGATATTCTAAATGCCATGATGGAACATGAATGTCCATGGGATTTCATGCACCATCATTCGTTTTTTTCTACCTAAAAAAAACATTTGTACCTACTGACGCACCTATCCATGACATTTGTGCAATTCATTCAAAATATTTCATGCCTACAGGATAGGTAGATCGGTTTAAAAAATCCCATCCTGGTGCCAGATGCATTTGAGGAAGGGAACATGTCACATACTTCACCTACCATTGAAGTCAATATTTCAAACAAACCTAGCTTAATTGAATAGATCTCATTGGGGGTAGCTTTCTCTGAAGATGAGGTGGCCTCATACACTACCATGTTCTAAGAATATGGGGATATCTTTGCATGGGCATGCCTTGAGACGCTAAGCAGTAGTCCCACCATTATGGAACACCATATTGACACCTGGCATGACGCTCACTTTGTTAGGAAAAAATATGTCAATTACACCACTCTAAGGTGGAATCGATAAAGCAGGAAGTTGATAAACTACATAAAGTTGGTTTCATCTATCCTATCGCTTACACATCTTGGGTTTCTAACCTTGTACTTGTCATGAAAATATAGGGCACAATTTGCATTTGTATTGATTTCCGAGATCTAAATAAATATTGTCCCAAGGAAAACTACCCTACACCATTTATCAACCAAGTGATTGAGTCTTATGTCAGTCACAAGGTCGTATCATTAATGGACGAGTTCTCAGGGTATAATTACATTCAAATTCGCCATACAGATCGGTATAAACAACCTTCACAACCCCATGGGGCACATTCGCATATTGAGTCATGCCCTTTGGCCTCAATAATTTTGGCACCACTTTATAGCAGGCCATGGATTATGTCTTCCATTATTTAGCTCATCTTATCGTCGCCTATTTGGATGACCTCACTCTATGATCCAAAAAGTGCGTCGATCATTTGTAGGACTTATGCTTGGTGTTTCAAAGGTGTCGACAGTATAACTTTCACTTGAACCCTATAAAGTGTGTCTTATGTGTTAACACAAGACGACTACTGGGATTCATTGTTTCCCAGCAAGGCATTAGAGTTGACCCTCTCAAATTCAATTCCATAAAGGAAATACCACCTCCAGAAACCTTAAAGCAGCTCTAGAGCTTGCAAGTTAAGGCTAACTTCTTACGCCACTTTGTCCCCTACTACGCCACATGTTCACTAGGCTTCTTGCACCTACTTCTTCAATATATCCCTTTCCACTGAGATCAGGAGGCACAAAACTTATTTGAAGCTCTTAAAGATGCATTATCTTAGGCACCCTTGATTACACCTCCTAACAACAACAAGGACTACACCCTATACCTATCAGCATATGAAATAGCCATCGCTAGGGTATTGGTTCAAGAGGGGTGTGATAACCACAAGTACATTATGGTCATTGTCGACTATTTCACCAAATGGAAAAAATAAATGCCCACATATAATAACATCGCAGAAACTGTTGCATGGTTTTTCTTTAATTAAGTCATAACACAGTTTGGTGTTCCCAAGGATTTGGTATCCGACCATGGGAAACACTTTGAGAATGAATAATTCCAAGATTTATCCCAACACCTAAGTTTCTCTCATGATTTCACTTCCCCATACTAGCCTTAGTCCAATGCCCATGTAGAAGATGTCAAAAAATTCCTCAAAACAATGTTGTAGCATATGGTGAACAATAACAAAACCAATTCGCACCACATGGTTTTTTCAGCCATGTGAGCGTACCACCTGACGGTCAAAGCATATACAAGATTCACACCCTTCCAGTTAGTCTATGGGATCGAATTTTTCCACCCCATTGAGTGTTAAATCCCTACCTTTCACTCAGTTATCGAACTTCTCACCAATACCACACCTTTAGAAAAAAGGTTGGTACAATTGGAACATGTCGACAAACTTTGATGAGAATCTCTCCAACATAACAAAGCACACAAAAATAAGACCAAAGCCTCTTTTGACTGCAATATCACCCTGGGCCCTTGCCCAATAATATTCAGGGCTTGGGAATTTCAAAACATTATGGAAGGGTCTATACAACGTTAAATATTTCCTCCTCAAGGGGGCATACATATTATCAAAGCCCTATGAGAATTTCCTAAAAAATCCCATCAATGGACTCTATCGTAAAAAATTTCATCCATAAGCATGTTAAAGTAGCCCTATAATGTAAATGTGTGCACCATGAATTATTTTTATGATGACCACCTCATCATGGATTCATTCTAATTCCTATCTTTCATCATGTGTCGTAGATGGATCATCATCTAGCCTATCATCACGAGTTAGCTGACAGTGATTCTTGATGGTCACAAAACCTCGTTGCAGCAGCCTAGGCCATATATTCTCCTGACCTCACACCATGTCTCACCAATGGACGATGTATCGGGTCAGCTACCAACAATTAGGCCAAATATGATGTCATCATAGGCCTCTTGGTCGATTCCTCCCACCTAGGTATCATTCACCTGCATGCATTCCTTGATTCCCAACTTGTTGTATCGCAGTTGAAAAAAATATTCAAAGTCCATGATCCATGCATGTTTCGGAAATGTCTCCATGTACAAAGGTTAGCTCGTGGTTTTGAACATATCACATTTACACATACACCAAGAAGTCAAAATCATCTAGCTGACTGCATAGCTAATCAAATCCTTGACTAGCATGCATCACATATATATCACCATCGAGACACATAAATCATCAACATAATATCCATAACATAAATGCATAAATACATCACATGTATAGAATCATACACACAAATACACATCATAAGAGACGTAAAAATCATATATATATATATATATATATATATATATATATCAAAACATATATGATTACAAAATATATATACATCTGTTGACTCGAGGCCAGAAAAAATAGAGTCATCAGACAAGGGAGCATCCTCATAATGGGTGCTTGCCTTTGTACATACAAAAACATCATCTAGGTTTGGGTCCCTCCACATCTTGCACCCCTCGCAGGAGGTCCAACTATTGCATTTGGCACTAGAATAGGATGCATAGTTGCTACTACCAGGGAAAAGTGACGAAGGGTCGAACGTCGCACTCTGTCATGTGCCATCACTATCTCCACAACCTCCTCACCTATTTCGGCATAACCATCCTCAGGCATCCCCCATTCCAAGAGGACCACTTGACCCCAGGCATCCTCTAAGTCCCTCAGTTGTGCCTCTGCAGCCTATGTTCGAGCCTCTGCCCGAGCCTCTACCGCCTCGGCATGCTCCTGCAACATGGTCATTTCCGCTGAGGTGGAGGAGATGCCTCCCTCTGTAGAGGGACCACTAATATCTATCTAACAATGCTACGTTGGTCTCTTAGGCTCCTCAAGATCCCTGACATCTCTTTGTCATTACGACACCACCACCGGACCAATTATCTCCATCCGACGAGGGTCATTGCATACCAGGTAGTCTTACAGTTTTCCACGCGGACCAACACCTGCATGCAAACATACATGATATCAACATAATCATAAAATTTATAACCTAATACATGTAAGAACACACAAATACAAAAAAAATAAAAATCACATACCTGTTGGCCGGAACACGCCATCGGGAGGAAGCCCCATGTCTGGATCACCCCTAAAGTCCACACTGTGGTAGGGGTACTCAAGGATGATCTGAGGGTTGGATATAAACCAACCCTCCACTGTGGCATTCCAACAACGGTCCACCTCACCGTTGTCGGCCTATGGCATCACGGGAGCCCACCGCCTGATCTGTGGGTCCCTAGCAGGCTCTAGTGGCACTGCCACAAAGGGACAAAGCATCACCACCCACTCGTACAAAATTCTACACAAGAATCTCCCATAGCAAAAACTCCTTAGTTTTCCCTCACATGCCCCTTTCAACTGAGCCACCATCCCCCTATACAAAAATCCATCCCAGAAAAATAAGTGGCTAGCTTGCAACATATCCAAAACTGCAATATATGGCCCTGACACCCTGTGAGATCCTGTCGACCCAACCAGTAGTATGATCATCACCATCGCAGCTCAATCAGTGAGATCTATAATAGTAGAAACCAATATGCAGCCCTCATCAATCGCGTTAGGTTCATAGTGACCATCCACCCATGCATGAATATTTATATTCCTTGTCGAAAGGGGAACCTGCAAGACCTATCCACGAGGCATCAATCCAGACACAAAATACACATCCACAAAAGCAGTAATCAGGAGATTAGAGGGCTTTATACGGAATATCTCCTGATCCATATCCAAACATCAGATCACGAACCTCAAAAAGGCATCGTGTGACCTCAGAGTGGGGTTCTAAAGAAATTTCAATAACCCCCAACCAACTAATGTAGAACTCACCCCTACATCTCTAGCAATCATTGTGCGAAGACGCCCCCAAACCTGCTCTCTCCATAGCATCCCCATCCTTCCAACAAGGATGTCAAAATGTCAAAAATCAACCTCTTAGGCAGAAAAATCCCTTTTTATCCTTTCGCACGCCTTTTCCCATAACAGGTGCACAACCTCCATGTATATTTATCGAACAGATGCGCGTACTGCACGTCTGTTGGACACCAACTCGCGGCGAGGTCAGGGGCAAGGTTGGGTGTATTTTTCTCGAACAAACGCTTCGTCTGCATGCATGTTCTCAGTACAAGTGTGTGAACTACATGGTACATGGAACCTTAGTCACAGGGTCATTCAAACAACGAATCTATGTATTTTGACCCCTAAGTCGCACAGTCAATGTAGCTTATCATCTAACACCCATGGAGGTCGTGCAACTGTGTCCCAATTTCCTGTGCAGCCAAAAAAATGTTACCCTAAAAAGGTTGTACAGGACACCCCTATACAACCTACCTAACCTAGTCTACCAAATTCACAAAGTTAGGGTTTTTTGTTCTAACTTGTCTCTCTTCGTGCACTACAAGAGGTCAGGGCCTTATTTTTCAAAAATGTCAGAGACCCAAGGATCGGGACCACATCATCTTCATCATGGTACCCTCCTTTCCATTTTAACCTCAAACACATGTTTGGGCTCATCGCATGCTCAAAGTACCACTTAAGGTGTGCCTTATCTCATTTTCTTATTCATCTTATGCAGTCAGTTTCAACTTATATGTGATTTCATAAAGATGTTTTCACTTGGGGTATTGGTTCTTGAGGTTGTAGATACATCAACAAATTCCTGCCCAGATTAGCACACTAGTGGCCATTAACAGAGCAAGTATCATTCGTCACTCAGCATGATAGGCTTATTTAAAATATTTGCGTATCCTGACATCATTTCTGTGAAATTCACCATAGGTTCCATCATCTCGACCACATTTACCAACCCCTTCCCTTGCACATGGTAAATGGCCATATTGGTATATTAAACCTCCCCACTCATGGATCTCCCCACGTTGTAGATCCCTCACAACATTAGGCCCATGACCATACACTCAACCCGAGGAGCCACTTCACTTTCATGCCTTGAATATTAGCCTCATTTTCCTCTTATTCACATATGGCTTACCAACCCCAACCCTAGGCCACCCCATGTATTTTGTGATGGATCAATACAAACGCATACCACATTCTACATTTTTCATATCATCCCTTCATTTTCATAGCGCATTTTCATCACTTCATCCACCTCATCAATATCACACAGGGACCAAACAATGGGGCCCTTGCCCTTGGCAAAACACACCTTACCTCCATCATCATTCAGGTCATCGTTCTTATGGGGCATCCATCTTCATGTATGTACATCCAAACCACCTTTACATTATTTTTGCAAATGTACAAATATTTTTTAATAAAATGGTTCCCACCCATATTTTTATGTCTTCTACCCGACGATAGTCCCTAGTCGCCCTTTGTCAGAGCTGACACATATTCCATGATTATTTACCCTCTTCACGCTAGTTATAACATACTCATACCTGCCCCGGATGTCCTTCTAACTCCAAGTATCTTCCCCGAGAATAATATTTTGTGTTTCCCCCACTCACATTACAGCTCCGACCTCGTGCAATTTTTCCATATCCATTCCTATTGTTAGATTTAATTATCATGCTTTGTTGACCCATATCATTACAATATGTTTCACTCCACATCTTGATTTCCGAAATCAACATCTAGGATGATTGATGCCTCTCTCCTATCGACTTCAACACCCATCTTCCAGGATCGTGGCAGTACCTTGGGTGCTCCCCCCCTTAAGGGGAATCCTCGAATGGCACAATGGGAATCATTATCAGCCATTGATGTCATTGATCCCCCTGAAATTCAACACCAACATAAGATTTCATGTCAATGTGGTGTCGTACTTTGTAACCATTGTAGTTCGCTCATTTAGTCGAGGATCAACGCATTGCTTAGAACCTAAATCAATAGTGCTTACATTTTGATACATGGGAGGTACCCTTAGTTGAATACCCATGCACCCATAACAACCACACTCAAAAGTGCTTCATCATTATTGCATGGGGGCACCTAATTCAGTATATTTGTTAGAAGCGCCCTTGAGGGCGTAAGATATTATCATCCATCGTCAACATGTCAACCACTTCAACGTTGACCAGACATGAATATTTCCTGTATTATTGTAATTCTTAGTCATTTTTCATCATAATGAGCATGGGAAATTCCCGCCCCGTATAGACACTTTATTCAAAGCATGGTTATCCTTTATACTCAGTCAAGGGTTTTCCCTACTCATATCTGCAACAAGTTATTCTCTCTCTTAAGAAATGGATCAGAATCTCAGTCAGAACAACAAAAATGTAGTGTATTTCGGCTATACGCTTACTCCTAACCTCATATATTAGGGGGAAACTGTTAACACCAGAAAATCGTACACATATTTTTACAATCCAAAAGAGGCCCAAAGTCGTCTGGCAAAACGTATAAGGGGATATTTTCTAGCTCAAGTCATTATGAATTCAAAAATAAAATACTCTTAAGGTATTATGTATAAACTTAGACCTCATGGATTATCTTAAGTAATAAATAGTGACCTCGCATATTTATCTTCAAAATTCACGTGGTTGAAGAAAATTCTGGACTCAACAAATTCTAGACCACCTCCCATGCTTGGAAGATGATTCCCTGACATGTTCCAATCAAGGAAAGCCAAATTTGATTTGACCTAAATATATGTAGCCCTTAAAGGAATCCTATTGTCCTACTCATAACTCATTTTCATTCATGAAAGAAGAGAGGGAAGAGAGATTCAAAAAATTATATATAAGCAAACTATGTGAGAACCAAAAATAAGGAAACTTTATGCTGGCCAAATTTTTCTCAAAGTAATCCTACATTGCATTGTTGAAGCATAAGAAGTAAGAGAATTAGTATGTTGGCCATATTTCTTCTAAACAATCCATCATCCTAGTGAAAGAAGAGCCCACCATTGAGAGGGTATTCATACCTCCTTTAGAGAGAGGAGAAGTTTGCAAATAGATCAAGGAAAGGAACTTCCTTGCTTGAGGATTTTTTAGCACCATATCTCAAAGAATTATCTTTAAGTGTTTAGTATTCATCTATTGTATTCATATTCTACCACCAGGAGTCAATAAAGGCGGACACTTTCCATAATTTTGTTGATTTGTTTTCTTCATTAAGTAGTATTTGTGTGTTTATCTCTTTGCTTTAGTTTATGTTTGTATATGCATTGTTTTCACCATTTTCAATGCTTTGTTTATGTTTGTCTGTTCACTAAAAACAACCAATTTTTTTGTATTTCCTTACATGGAACAACCAACTGTTGAAGAGGTGTCTTTTGGTACACACTTTCTACAAAAACACTACTACAACATTATTTATAGTTATCCTTACCAATTGGCACTATGTTGACAATGGAGATGAGGGAATGCATCTTCAAATAGAGTTTTCAGCTAAGGCTTGTATAAATAAGATCTTTTCAAAAATACTAATATCATGTCTAATCTTGCTTTTGGTTTGAACAAAGTTTTATAACCTTTCACATATGTAAATGGTTGAATTCATTGTGCATTAACCATTCCTAATTAACCACTTAGCTAAGAGATACACACATTAATACATCCAAGGTAGCATTTATAGGAATTATGAGGTCATAATAGAATTATGCAACAATTATTACAACAACAAGTTATCAACTCCTTGTCCTCCTACCAACTAAGCTTTCATCTTTCAAAGAATCAACAATGTGGAAATTAATACTAGCATGTAATTTCTTTATTGCAATTGTAATACATCCAAACATTCATTGTAAATTCTTACATTAAATTCTAGGGTTGCATAAAAATATGCCAGTGCAATTATTTTTGGGCCAAAATTGTAATCTACGGATAAAATACGCTTCCCTAGACTAGTGCCTAGTCTAGAACAACAGTGAAAGACTGCACTACCATTTTTCCTAACTCAGAACAGATATACAGAGAGGATTGGATGCTTACTTGTTTCAGTCGCTTCCAAATTACTCCTTTCTGTCGCTTCCACTACAGCCTCAACTTCAAGCGGTTTCAAATAGTTGAATGCTTCTTGCAAGAAAGAGCATTGAAACAATAGAAGATACAATAATCTAGATATCTATTCAAGTTAATTATCCAAATCAGTTAAGCATAAACTACATTCATCAACAAAGATTTTACAACATGGAAAATCAAAGTAAACATGGATGCATGTAGGGAAAAACAAGAAGTACTCTTTATTGATGATAGAAGGAGAGGTTACAACCTAGTGACTGATTCATCATGACCTTCCAGCAAATTTCCTTAGTCTCATCATAGCATAAGTCTCTCCACCAGCAGCTCCACAAATCAAACTCTCTATTGAAAATTCTCCAGCATTTCTCTACTCAAATTCTTCCTCCTTGAACACTTAGCTTTGTTTTCAATTTATAGATGAACTGTAGGTTGTTTTGCAATAAATTGCATTCCAAAAATAGGTAAGACATGTTCTCCAGTCATGTATATGTAAAATGGACACTTGGATCCGAAGCATGACACATGTGAACCCTTCTAGAAGACACTGGCCAAGTGGAGATTCCTGAACAATGAGAATTTTGCTCCCAATGTGACCAATGCACCTTTGAATGTCAGGAAGTGCTTTGCAAAGCAGCCCAGAATGGAGCTACCTGCATATGCAACGCACTTAGGCCCCTTAGAGCCTACGTTGGTGAGCTCCCACATCTTTAATAATAAGCTTCAAACCATGGAAAATCCTTGCTTTGATGAAAATCTTGTTTGATTCATGAATGTTTCCTATCTTAGGGCATATAGCAACTGAGATGATAGGGAATGATAGACCCTTTGATCATCGGTCCTGGAGATGCTGCCCAAGTAACCAAGTCATTGGGAATGGTGCCAAAATTGACCTATAACAATTATTCAAACAATTTTCATTTCCATATAACTTATATATGCCTTTTTACTCACATAGTTCTTATAAATTTAAGAAATCGGTTGTAATAGAAGATCATTTCCTTTTTAGAGGGGTTGAGAGTAAGTAAAAAAAATTCCTATGACAATATCCCCATATCAAATAACTAATAACTAGAATTTGAATCCTTAGCCACACATTATTAAATCCATCTACTTAAATTACATGTACATGAAATAACCATCCAATTATTTAGCTTGTAACTCATTAATTTATGATTTAACTTCCAACTAATACTCTAGGTTTCATTGGGGAAAATCTTCCATATACCTTGTATTGTTGTAAAGAATAATTGTAGTGTTTCAAAGTATATTATAGTGTTGCAAAGTATATTATAGTGTTGCAAATAATATCATATTGTTGTAGATAATATTACAAAGAGAGTGTCATAATGTTGCAAAAATTATTTTAAAAAATTTCTTCTCCATACTCGCCATACACATGATACAATAATCAATTTCACAACTCAACAACCAACAAATTGTTTGCATAACCACATACATCATTTTCATAACAATTAACAAGCATCACATTGCACATTTAAAACTATAAAGATACTTATTTATTCTATTGAATGTTTCTTGCAATTGAAGGGTGAGTCTTTTTCCACCCAAAGGTAGGCTCAATTGTATATTAGATCTTTTACAAATTACAGTTATTCACCCCCTAGCTAAACCATGATGCCCCTAGCTAAACAAAGGGTGAAAAATGAAAGCCACTCTCCTTCATAACCAAAAACCAACATAGTTGTTCCTTCAACCCTTTGAGCCTAGACTTTACTCACATCATAGGTGATTTCTCAACTAGGTTGTAGGGCACAATGGATTCCCTTCCCTATCCTAGTAATCCCTTAGCGAGCTCCCATGTCACTGCTTCTCTACTTGCTTAACAAACACCAAAAAATGCAAAGTTCTATTTCCAATTTAGGTCAAGGTCACTTATAGATGATTTTTTAAATTGAAAATATGATTTGAACTTATGAAAGAACGCAATAAAATACATAAATACACATAAACATAGAGATGCAACAAAAATCAGACTCCATTTCATTAATATCACGTAACGTAAATATGCTTAGAGACATAATGGAAATAAACTAGCTAGGGCGTTGGTAGCTTATCTCTGAGAAGAGATGTGGCAGCTACAAGCTGCTGAACTTTATTACAATGAGGCTCAAAGGCATATTTATTATTGAGAAACTATGGAAAACCTTAAACATCCATAAACCTAACCCTAGGAGATGAAACACTGTCCCATTGGGGTAAATTGGTATATTAATTTCCTGGGGCCATAACTTTGGCATAAAATCTTTGTTTAATGCACATAATACCTCATTATAAATATATATTCGAGGACTAACACTTCTTACAGTGAATGTTGAGTCAAATACTCACATTGGCAGAATGTGATTTTCCAAAAAAACGTTGCTTAGGGCCTCAAAACGGCTCTGGAAGTTCAAGACCCAAAAAAACTGCCAAAAATAGTAAATTGTGCTACAATTAAGGAAACTGAAAAATTGAAAGAAACAATGGTGGGGGTCCAAGTGGAATAGGAGAGTGGCCACCAATATCCACCTAGATTATTCCTCCCCCCTTAGGAAGCAATGGTCCCCATTGCGTTGAGTTCCGACATGATATGAGGAAACTTCTGGTGAAATTGGTCCTAGTGAGCCACTTGCCCTGGTGAAGGAGTTGGCCTGCTTTGACAACTCGATATAGTTGGATCCTCTATTGTCGGGTGTTCTTGATCTGTGTGTCCATGACCCGATCAGTTGTGGATTATTCCATGCAGTCTGATTTTAACTATGTTTGTGTGAGTTGTTATGTCATGTCGAATGTGTCTAGTATAGGTGGAAAGTAGGGCCGAAGGCAGTCCACATTGAACACTAGGTGCAGACCAAGGAATTGTGGAATACTGAGCTCAAAGGAATTTTCCCCTATAGCCTTTGTGATGGTGTCTGGCCCATATCGAAGCAGGCGAAGCTTGCGGTGGGGTCCAGCGAGGCGCTGCTTCGGCAAATGTAGCCACACTTTGCCACCCACCTAGAAGTTGTGTGGCGCCCGATGCTCATCATTTTGTTGCTTGTACTTAGCATTGGCTCCATACAATATGTTATTAACCTGTTAGAGGATTTTTTGAATGCACTCAATGAAGCTATTCACCTTGTCAGCTTCATACTGGACATGAGCTGAATCGGCTTGAGTAGCCACAAATGGAATGCATGTCAATGGGACATAGTGGTTTGAATCCCAATCCCACCTGAAATGGGTTGTGGCAAGTTGAGTTGTGGAGAGTCCATTTATAGTTGTGTTTTACATAGGGGAGGCTCTCATCCCATGTGCATGGATGCTTTAAGTTGTACATGCGCAGAATGTGTACGATCATCTTGTTGACGACCTCTCACTGGCCATCAGTTTGGGGATGGAAAGTTGTGGACTTGGTGAGCTTGGTGTCCAAAATTAACCAGAGGCTAGACCAAAATGTATTGAGGAACCTGCTATCCCAATCTGAGATGACAGATTGTGGGATCCCAAAGTGTACCCACACCCGTTCAAAGAAGATTCTAGCAATGACTGCTGCTGTGATATTCTTCTTGTAGGCCACCATAATGGCCATCTTCGAGAATCCATCGACTACCAAGAAAACAAATTCGTTGTCATGCTTAGTAGAAGGAAGGCCCAACATGTAATCCATGGAGATGGATTCCCAAGGTTGAATAGGGGTAGGCAGCGGATTATAGAGGCCTTGCTTCTTAATGGTCATTTTGGCAATGGCCCATGCAGTGCAGGATCTGATGTACTTCCCGACATCCTATCGAAGGTTCAACCAATATAAATACTTATGTAGTACTGCCACTTTTTTCTCAACCCCAAAATTCCCAGCGACCCAACTGTAGTGCACTTTCCAAATAATCTTGGCACGCTCACTTGAAGGAACGCAAAGGTGTCCCATGTGACATAGCAGTGCATCCTGGAGGTGAAAATTTGGAACTTGCTTACCCTCCAAGAGTGTCTTGTATGTGTGGATGAATTATAGATCGTTCTTGTAGAGAAGCAGCCAATCAGAAGTCTTGTGCCCAAAAGAGTTGAGAACGGTGGTTAGCACCACGATCGATGGTTGACTTAGGTAGTCTACAACATTATTGGTGTTGCCCTTATTTTACTTGATGTTCAAATGATACTATTGAAAATATGTGGACCACTTCTTATGGGGATCGTTCTGCAACTTCCCTTGTGTCTGTATGAAATGTAGGGGTCGGCAATCTATGTGGATGACCGTTTCCTTCCCCAAAATTTAATGCTTCCATTGTTGGCAACCTTGCACAATGGAATACACCTCTTTGTCATAAGTGGGATACTTTCGAATAATGTTGCATAGTGTCTCACTGTGATATGCCACTTGATGCCCCTGTTTAGTAAGAACTACCCCAATAACATAGTTAGAGGCATCTGTCTCGATCTCAAATGGTTGTTGCAAGTCTAGTAATGTGACCACTAGGGAAGAGAAGAGGAAATGTTTAAGCTCTACGAATGCCTTTTGTTGAGATTCATATGAAAATAATTTTTCTTTATCTCCTCCCTTGGTGACTTGACTTAAGGGCCAAGTGATATGAGAGAATCCCAACACGATCCTATGGTAGAATTTTCCAAGAGCTAGAAAGTTGTGGAGCTCTATTAGAGTGGTTGGGGCTAGCTAATCACGAATGACTTGGATCTTTTCTGGATCCAAATTCACCCCCCCTCATCAATAATGTATCCTGGATACTTAACTTGGGTCATGCCAAAAGTGCACTTCTCCAAATTGGCACACAACTTGTATTTCCATAGTGTTTAGAGAACCTGTCGGATGTGGTGGAGGTGCTCTTCCCAAGTCTGGTTGAAGATCAGGATGTCATCCAAGTACACTACTACAAATGAGTTGGTGAATGGCCGCAAGATGTTGTCCATCAACCTCATGAAGGTTGTGGGAGCATTCATCAACCTGAAAGGCATGACCAGCCATTCGAAAGGCCCTCCTTGGCTTTGAAGGCATTCTTCCACACATCAGAGGGTTCGATTGGTACCTAGTGATTCCCAAAATTCCCGTCGATCTTGCTGAAATATTTTCCCCCCTTGAGTTGGTCCAGAATTTCATCAATATCTGGGATCAGGTACCTATTCTAGAAAGTGATATTTCTCAATGCTCGATAGTCAATACAAAGCCTTCAAGTCATATCCTTCTTCTGCACCAACACATGGGCTCTCATAGGGCGATGAACTCAGCTAGATGTGACCATTTTGCAGCAGCTCCTGAATTTGCCTCATGATTTCGTCATTCTCCATAGTAGAGCACCGATAGATTGGTCCATTGGGAAGCGGCGCACATGGGTCAGATTGATGGTGAGGTGAAGATGTCAGGTACTCCTCCATGACCTTGTCCATCTGTTGTTGTCATGTGTAGGAACCTTTTCTGGAGTTCAAGGCGACAATCTTCTTCTTGCCTTGAGGGCGGATCATCAAGAAAACAAATTTCCCAGTTTTGGAAATGATCTTACTGCATTTTTTTGCAGTAACCAAAGAGATGGTGGAAAGTTTTGCTACCTTTGGTATCTTGTACAACTTATTTACCAAATTAATAATGATAGCATGAGGTCGGGACTCATACACACTATGTTGCTTCCACAAGTATGGTTGGCCTAATAATACATCACAAACATCAATATGAGCAATGTCACATAATACCTCATTCGTGAAGAGCTTGATGTTGTAGGGAAGGCAGAATTGCAGGCTAACGAATATCATGTCCTTGGTGAAGCCGCCCAATGGTGTATGGTTGTGGGTGTGTTGTGGTCGGAAATCCCATCTGCTTCATGACCTCTAATAAAATGAGTTTCTTTTGGATCCCGTTGCTGAAAATGAACTATAGCGGGGAACATTTTACCCACATCTAGGAATGGAAGAGGCACTCCACCTCCTCTAGATATTCTGGTTCCTCCTTCTATATCTTCATGGTGGAAATGGTGGCGTTGGGCTCCGGATAGATAATTTTCCTCCCTTTGTAATTCCCCTTGTTGGGTTTTGATTCAAAGTTGGAGCATGCATCCAATTTAAAAGCCCTCATCTCAGCCACTAGTGACTTCCTTTCCCAACACTCACTTGTGTTGTGAGTGGATCTATTATGGAACTCACACCACTTTCCCGTGTCCTTATTTGGCTTCGTGGTGTTTTTCTTTGCTTGAGGATTAGGCGGGTTATCCTGGGTCGCCCCACCTTTCTTTTTCCTTTGTTCTGCGGTTTGGGGGCACCTTTCCCTTACTTCAGATTCGTAGATCCAAAGTCTTTCTTCTTTTGTTTGAACTTATGCTCAATACTGGCAACATATCTGTATGTTGCACCAAGCAAGGAGATGTCGAGGAACTCCATTTCCTCCTTAATTTATTTGTGCAGACAACTTAGGTACTTCAACACCAAATGTTTCTCTGAATCTTTGATACCTAATTTTGTGTGCAAGGTATGGAACAGATTCCTTAGCTCGTGCACATATTGATCTCTTTGTTGTCACAGTGTATTCCATTGCATGTACTTGTCCTCATAGCTCCCCACGGGATAATATTTTTCCTTGATGGTGCCTCATAAATAATCCCAAATGGGTGTGACCAAAGACAGAAAGGGTTCCCTCTCATCCTTTTTCTCACAGTAGGTTTCCCACTAGTCCTTTACATAGGGAGCGGCTTTGAGGAGTGCAAAAGTAATATTTTTCTGATTGGAAAAATCAAGAACCGACAAATACCCTTCTAATAGATTCAACCACATATCTATGACGTCTACATATATTTGGTCCTCAAATATGGGAACGTTAAATTTTACTCGTACCTTAAAAGGAGTTGTGCCTCCAGAGTGGTTGTTGGATGCAAATGCGATGTCGATGGGTAGTCATTTTAGGATATGGGCAAAGTTATCCATAACCACATTCCTTTGTTTCTTGAGGGCCTCCTCGAGGAATATTTTGATAGGATATCATGCGCCCTTGTATTTATTTTCATCCCCCATGGGTGGCCGTCAAGGTTTGCGAGGATGATATTGAAATAGTTCAACCGGATTGAGCCCTAACTCCTTATACCCCAACCTTGTTAGGTACATGCAAAGAAGGATCGAGAAAGAGAAAATTGCTCTGATACCACTGATATGGAATTATGCCGAAATGCAATAAAATAAAAAAATACACATAAATGTAGAGATGGAGCATAAATAAGACTTCATTTCATTAATATCACTTAACTGACATATTCTTACAGACAGGGCGTCGGTAGGTTATCTCTGAGAAGAGATGTGGTGCCTACAGATCTATGAACTTTTATACAATGAGGTTAAAAGGCCTATTTATTATTGAGAAACAATGGAAAACCATAAACATCCAAAAACCTAACCCTAGGAAATGAAACGCTAAACTATGGGCCCCGTTGGGGTAAATTGGTACATCAATTTCCCGGGTTCATAACTTTGGCATGCGATCTTCGTTTGATGCGCATGATACCTCGTTAGAAAGATCTATTTGAGGACTAAAACTATGGATAGTGAATTTTGAGTCAAATAATCACATTCACTGAATGTTATTTTCCAGAAAAACGTCGTTGAGGACATCAAAATAGCTCTGAAAGTTCAGGACCCGAAAAACTGCCAAAAATAGTAAATTGTGCTACAAATAAGGAAACTAAAAAAACCGAAAGATGCAATGGTGGGGGTACAAGTGGAATAGGAGAGTGGCCACCAATATCCACCTAGATCATTTCTCCCCCCTTAGGAATCAATGGTCCCAATTTTGTTGAGTTCTGTTGAACTTAGTCCCTGGTGAGCCACTTGCACTGGTGAAGGAGTTGGCCTGCTTTGACAAATCGATATAGTTGGATGTCTATTGGTAGGTGTTCTTGATATGTGTGTCCATGATCTGATCATTTGTGGCTTTTTCCATGCATTCTTGGTTTAACTTTGTTGGTGTGAGTTGTTTTTCCATATTGAATGTGTCCTCTAGAGGTGGAAAGTAGGGTCGAAGGCAATCCACATTGAACACTGGATGCAGACCAAGGAATGGTGGAATACTAAGCTCAAAGGAATTGTCCCCTATAGCCTTGGTGATGGTGTATGGACCATATCAGAGTGAGAAAATCTTGTGGTGGGGTCCAACGAGACGCTCCTTCTGCAAATGTAGCCACACTTTGTTGCCCACCTGGAAGTTGTATGGCATCCGATGTTGATCATGTCGCTTCTTGTAATTAGAATTGGCTCTATCCAATATGTCATGAACCTGTTTTCCAATGTGCTATATGCACTCAATGAATATTTTCGCTTTGTCAGATTTTGACTAAACATGAACCAAATCAGCATGAGTAGCCGCAAATGGCATGCCTACGTCAAGGGGACATAATGGTTGGAATCCCAATCCCACTTTAAAGGAGCTTTGGTCAGTTGAGATGTGGAGAGCCCAGTCATAATTGTGTACATATGGGACGTTCTCATCCCATGTGCATAGATTCTTTGAGTTGCACATGCGCATATTGTGTACGATGATCCTGTTGATGACCTTTTTCTGGCCATCAGTTTGGGGATGGAAAGTTGTGGACTTGGCGGGCTTGGTGTCTAGCATTGACCAGAGGCTGGAAAAAAATTTACTACGGAACATGTTGTCCTGATTTGAGATGATATATTGTGGGATCCAAAAGTGTACCCACACTCGTTAAATAAGAGTTTAGCAGTGGCTTTTGTTGTGATATTCTTCTTGCAGGACGCCACGAAAACACAATCGTTGCCATGCTTAGTATAAGTAAGGCCCGACATGTAATACATGGATATGGATTCCCAAGGTTGAATAGGGGTAGGAAATGGAGTTAAAAGGCCTTACTTCTTAATGGTTAGTTTGAAAATGGCACAGGCATTCCTTGCAGGATCTGATGTACTTCCCGGCATCATGTCGAAGGTTCGGAAAATATAAATACTTTTGCAATACTGCCACTATTTTCTTGACTCTAAAATGCCTAGTGACCTAATTATAGTGTGCTTCCCAAATCATCTTGGCATGCTCGCTTGAAGGAACACAAAGGTGTCACAGGTGACATAGTAGTGCTTCTTGGAGGTGAAAATTTGGAACTTGCTTACCCTCCACGAGCGCCTTGTATGTGTTGTTGAATTCTGGATCGCTCTTGTAGAGAAGCAGCCAATCAAAAGTATCATGCCCATGAGAGTTGAGCACGGTGGTTAGCACCATGATCAGTGGTTGGCTAAGGAGGTATACAGCATTATTGGTGTTGCCCTTATTTTACTTCAAATGTATTTGTTACAGATATGTGGACCACTTCTAATGGCGATCATTCTGCAACTTCCCTTGTGTCTGTATGAACTACAGGGGTCGGTGGTTTGTGTGGATGATTGTTTCCTTCCCCAAAATTTAATGTTTCCATTACTGACAAGCCTACATAATGGAATGCATCTCTTCATAATAAGTGGGATACTTCCGGACTATGTCGGACAGTGTCTCAATGTGATATGCCACTTGATGCCCCTGTTGAGTAAGAACTGCCCCAATAGCATAGTCAGAAGAATCTACCTCGATATCAAATGATTGTTGCAAGCTTGTTAATGTGAGCATTGGGCAAAGCAGAGGCGATGTTTCAACTCTACGAAATCCTTTTGTTGAGATTTGAACCAAAATAATTTTTCTTTCGCTCTTCCCTTGGTGACTGTTGTCTTGAGGGGTCCTAACCCAAGTTCGCAGTTTATGGATAACCAACAAACCCTCAAACTATTGGCCCTTTCAGCAATGATTTTCTTGCGTAGACCAAAGTCTCACCCAAAGCATCATGGGGGGGTGTTGGAACCAGGTTTCCGTACCCTGAGAGAGAATTTAATGAAGTGGTACTTGGAAAAACCATAAGTAATCTTCTACATATGCACGTGATCAGTTTTATTGCAGAATTACAGAGCATGTGCAATTATTAATAGAAATCATAGAAATATTGTCTTGCTTAGTGCAGATAACTAATCAGAATCAAATCTCAATCTCAATGAATGTAATACTTAATAGATATCAAATACTCATACATAAACACATCAAATAGCGGCGTGCATTCATCAATAAGTAAACAGGTATTACGATCTTAATCAAAGCATAAAAATACACAAGATAGATGCATAACATAGAGAGCTTCGCCAAAACTGAACTGTCTTTCTATTATCTTTCAGATATGTCAATACATCAACTACCTTTCCTTAACAAACCCTTATCAAAAACCCTTAGAATCCATTCCACGCACATAGCCAAGACTAGATCTCTGCGCACACAGCTAGCAGGAGCCTTTCACCCAACCCAAAACCCTTATAGACGCAAAATGCTATCAATATCTCATAACATTCATTGACTTAGAACTTACTGAACTTAAGACTGCTTAGCTTAGACAAACTCTATATATTTATAATACGCCTAGCGCGCAAATATTATGGTCTCAAACCATGGTTTGAGGCCCACACCTTACATTTAAGCTTAATTACATCCAAAATTGGGGCAAAATCCCTTTAACTAGATCTACCCAACGTGCACATACAAACATACAAAAATTATCTTTGGAACTTGTGCCTCAAGGGACCCCACTCCAACAGGCCCCTAACACAAACATTTGACTCGCCTCTAGTCACTGAGGAATTGTATCCTTTGTTTTATCCTTGAGCGTCTTGACAGAAGTATGGAGAGGGAGCACTAACTTGAGGCTCTGTGCTACGGCACCTTGCGCTTGCTGAACAATTTTGTCTGACGTAGGCCCTACAGCAGCCATCTCCACACTGCGCTGAGTCTATTGAATAATATTCAGGGTGTTGTCCAGCATCTGGGATAGTTGTAGCGCTTCCTTTTCCCACAATTGCATTCATTCTTTGAACACTTATTCTTTGCGACGCAATTCTGCAATATCTACATGGATTTTTCCACCTTCTTTCAGACAAGAAAGTCTCTATGTGTTGACCAACGTAGGTGCTATTGTGCAGATTTCTTCAAACTAATGCTCCTTTGCACTGTGTGTCGCACAGCTGCTTCACGACCGGGTCGTTCTGGAAAGAGGCCCAAATTTCCACGACCTCATTCAAATATGCGTCACACTAGGTGGTCGTGGCAACAATTCTTTCTTGTGCTTGTTTTATTTATGTTGCCCTCTTCGTGCGAACCTCAGGAGGTGTCTCTGGCTGCTATTTAGTTTGGAGGTCCGTGATCTGCTGCTCATACTCTGTCTGAATTTTCTAAACTTTTGTGCGTGCCGCTTTGACTGCAACAGCCAATCCCTCGAACTTCTCGATAGGTGCAACTGTTTCCAAGACATTTGTACTGTCTCGGCACACCTAATTAATATTTGCCTCCAATGCAGCGTGTTGGGCCTCTACTTCTCTACATGTTGCTTTGTCTTGGTGTTGTTGTTGATGTGCTTGTGCAACCTTATATTGTGCATCTTTAGTCTTTTTCTACACATTTTCTTCTCGAAATTGGAGCTCATCTACAATTACTGAATGCAGCAAGTGAAGTTTACATGCAGGCAACACTGAAAGGTTAATGTGCACATCACATGTTCCCGTAAATTGAACTCACCGATTAGCATCCATATGTATAGATAGCAGGGGGATGTAAACAAATCGTGCATCCCCTGATGGTGGCAAGGCAACATTTAATGGTTGTGCAGTGGTAACCTGTGCACTGGTTCGTCTCGCCTGGATCACGCTCTCTTGGATCTGACTCGCTTGAACTTTTAATTCTTGTAATCCAACCTATACAATCTCCAATGTTGATTTATATTGAACCTCCATGTCTATCCATCGATCTTCCTATGCAAAGGTGAATGTGTTCACGATCTCATTGAGGTTGCCCTCTATGACTGTTAGGACCTCATGGCCTGATTTCTTTGATCCCTTCCGCTTTTTTTGCAACCCACCCATGGCCTGAGCACCGTGCTTTGTGCATTTTGATGTTGTTGTTGCTTTGATCTCCTTAGGCGTAGAGCCATTTTTTTCTAGCATTGTGGTTGTATCAATGGTCTCGCATGTTATCGTCGAGGTTGGTTCCTTCTCAGCAAGTTTCTCTTTGACTATGGTTGGCGCTATTTCTGCAAATTTGTCAGCAGCCTTCTTCGTTGATTTGCTTGTCGGAGTGCGCATATTTTTTGGTGGATTCAACCAAGCCAGTGACCATTCTGTTGTGATTCTAATCAGATCGTCCTCAGTTACCAAATAAGGAAACTCATACCAAACGCATTCTACAGTGCCCTTTATCATATGTGGATGTTATGAAACGTGGCCTTAAATTCAACTACCATCTTGTATTGGGCATACATATTAGGGGACAGTCGCGGCCTCAACTATACTTCTTGGTATAAGGTTGCATCATATAAGACCCAAAATATCTTGTTCTCTTTCACATGCACTGGGTTAGTTGAGTTCCACAAGGTGGCATACGATGCAGCTTCGCACATCTACTCTTCAAGCTCAGGAAACTGGGTATCTTTGGGGGTTCTCCACTTAATCAATGTAATGAGTAGCAAGAGCCAAGCGTATTGGAAGTTATTTCCCTCCTCCTGGACCTCACGCACATTTTCAAGAGACTCTTTGCAGAGATACCCACACCAGTTGTATATAACTCCTTTTTCACACCTTCCAGCTAGCACAATCACATGCGCAGGCACTTCCTTGGGCCTACACTTGTTTATCATCTTGCAAGCCAAGATGAGCATTCCAAAACAGATTACGAGGTCGTTAATATCCTCCACAACGAATCCCCAGGATTTGTGTGTGACATCATATTTCTTCTTTATCTAATCTTCTAGCGCTTTCTCCTGTGCTTTGCCTCCAAAATCTGCCATAGGGTCGGCCCCCTTGTTCGGAAAACCTGTGATTCGATGAATTAACTATGCATAAATGGGGATGAGCTCTCCCATCCAGAGCGCATCCTCGTGAACCAACACCAACAGCTTCTTGGTGCATATATCATTAAAGGGATTGCGCCCAAAATGAGGGATATGCAATAGATAGAGTGGGCATGCCTTATGCAAACCTAGCATTCCCCTCTTTAGTTTGAGGTGCACCATGGCTCCTTCATAGGTAATCTGATTGAGATAGAGCTCTAGCGCGAGCTCGAGAAACTTTTGGACATATGTGATGTCCCAATCATGAAATCATAGTTGTGGGATTTCAGCAAGCATATCCCCCTCCATTGAGACGTTCTCTAGGATTAGAGGCACTTGGATACTTGCACGCACCTTATCCAAGTCCTTCACTGCTTTAACAGTAGACTTATGCGATGCAATATAACTGGGAAGTTGCAAGAAGGGGGCTACTTCTACCACTTCAACATCCCCTTCCTCAATAGTCTCCGGGATTTCAGCCATAGGTTTCTTCATTTTCTCTCATGCAGAATAGCACGGTTTGGGGGTCTTTTCTCTAGGGGACTTGCGCACTCCATATGTTTGACCCTTCTTTGCGTTGGATGGCACAGGGGTTTCTACGATGGGCACTTCTAGTGCAGCAGGGTCATCGCCTGGTCGAGTGGTTTTCATCTTGTTTGGAATCACATACCCTAGACCAGCTCTGAGCAATGAATCCTTAAACATGAGATCCAAACCTGACATAAACGCAACAAAATAAATGACAAACATAGAGCTCAGAGCATAAAAATCACTTAGAACGCAAAGGGAATTATTGCGACCCCATAGGTCATATTTATACTTGTGGCACATCTGCAACGGCTCCTTGTGCTTTAATGAGGTTCCATTACTGACAAAACGATAGCAAATATGGAAAAATCCCTTCATTAAATGCATCTTGGACGCTCCTAAAAATGGTAATGACTCTGACTTATCCAGTTTTACTGTTCCAATGGCTAGTTTTTGATACTTATGTGCACCAGTCAATCTCCTGGTGAAGATACCCACGCGTGTCACACCTTGCTACACATATAATCCACAGCTAAGGATAACCATATATAGATCGTCCCCCCCAACACAGGCTTGTTGACCTAGTAATTAAAATCATATCGAGTAGTATCTATCATATCCCTTAATAACTATAAACTTCGCTGACATTCATCATCCCAATGGAATGTCACACCTCTTCTGAGTAATCTGGTCATGGGCACAGTTATCAATTTTCACTGGGGAATGTGCTTTCTGTAATATCCCACAAGGTTCATCAAGGAGCACACTTGCCTGATGTTTGAGGGGATCGAAGTTCCTTTGAGCATGCGTGGTTCCCTAAATTCCACTAGTGCCAATTGTCTGCAATGCACAGTCTCCCTTATCGATGCGTTAATGATTTCTGGGATCAAAGCTTCACCAACTATATCAAGCCCACTTTCAAAGCTAAAGGTAATAATAATTGTCTACCAACGCAAACGAGTCACTAGTTCCTCTGCGCAGCTCTATTTCCAAGTACCATTCAGTTGGCATCTTTCCCAATGTATGAATAAACATATGAACCCATTCAAACCTTGGTTCTATACCCCATACCTGATTCCACTTGGCCAAATTTTTGCATGGATCTTCTCTGCTAGAATATAAATCCTCCTCTTTAATTATTGGGCATTCAAATCGTAGCATCATCATCTACACACATTCCTCCAAATATCCCATATTCTCCTTATGTGTTTCCCACCATCTTGTTGGAGTAGCACATAAGCCAAGAACCAAAGCATGGAATCTCTTTTCTATAGGCACAGACCTTTCCAACTCTCCTAGGAACATGTTTACATCAGTGGAGCCATCGTAATGTGGTAAATCACATACCTTAGATGTTATACAACACAGAGCATGGGTCACACGATTATAGCATAGCGCAGACACCTCATGCAATCGGTTTTTCCAATTTTCCAGTTCTTCATTAGAGTCTGCAAAGAAAGAACTATCCTTCTCCCATTTAAGATTAGCATATGTTTTCAGATTCATCTCATCTTCTTCATGCAAATTTATCTTATAAATTTGATCAATCTCGTCCTCAACGCGCACTAGTTAAGTATACCTTTGACCTTCTGCAGGATCCATAGGAATGATTACCCGAACTCCATTGCTCTCAAATTCCATTATCCTTTTCTTCAGATTGATAACACCATCCATGTCAATGGACCAATCCAATACTAGCAGTGCAGGAGAAGGATCAATATCATCTACAATCCGTATGACTTCAAAGTATTCCAACACCTTAACACCTTCTTTGTTGGTTATCCTTGCGCAATTAGATAGTAGGCCATTCCAGCTTTGGTTCTCCCATGCACTTCCAAGTTTTTTTATCTAGAACATTAGCATCTAATACCAAATCTAGAATGACTTGATCCATTTCATAAGCACCAATTTGCGCAATCAAATAGATCTCTCTACACATTCTTTTCTTGTCCTTATAGATTTTGCTGAATGCTCGTTGTTCTACCAGGGGTTGTTCTTTTTATGTGCAGTTATCTATCAATGCCTGCAAATTCTCAACAGCCTTATTGTTGCACAGCAACTTTATGCATGCTTGTAAAAATGGCTTAATCTCTTCTTCTCCTTCGGCTTCCTTTAGTGTTCTACCACTTGTTGAAGTATCTTATTCTACAAATTCTTTTTTTGATTCAATAAAGGTTTCTTTTGCGAGCTGAAGATTAAATCCTTCTTTGTTTTCAAGTGCCTTTCGGATCCACATATCAGTGGCATGTTGCTTTCCTTTATCTTCATTGGTAGCTACACCACTCTTGGTAACTACATTCACACAAGGATCTTCTTCATTATTCTCTGCATGAATCATCTAAATATTCTGCGTAGGGGTATTCTTTTCCTGCATTTTAGCAATCAAGATAGGATAATCTTCTATGACATGATCAGATTGTCTACAATACCTGCAGGATTGTCGCTCTAGATTTAGACAGTCGCGCTCATAATGACTAGCATCACCACAGTTATAGAAAATCACTTTTCCTCTTCCTCAACCAACTGATCCACCTCCTCGTCCTCTTCCTCTGCCTTGGAATCCTCCACACCCAGAAGGGGATCCTGGTGATGTAGGCTCAACCTGCATTCTATAGATCTCAACTTTATCCAACATCATATCATAGGTATGGCAATGCTACTCATCATGCCCTAATGACGAACAGAAGTTGCAAAATAACTGCTTCAAGTCGGGCTAATGTTTTCCAATCCTAGGGAAATAATATGTGTCATGTAGTCCAAAAATTTGACATATAGTACACCATATAGGGTTCTTCAACGGACTAGGACCTCTAGCATTTAGCTATTTTTTGAAAATAGGACACTGGTCCTTATGATGCCCAGAAGCTTTATATTTGATACACCATACCTTTGCACAGACCTCCTTGCCTTTGTCCTTGCAAAAAATTTGAATTTCTATATGCATTGCTTCTAGTTGACTATGAATCTATCGAGTTCCCATTGCAATAGGTGTTGGGGTAGATTCTAGTTTCATTGTAACTTCTACAGACTCAACTTGTGTAGAAATATTTTGTTGACCCAATGGATGGCGTAGATGTGGAAGCAACATGGCAATGAACCATTCCTTATGTTGAGTATCATCAATCACAAATCCACAATCTCTGATGGTGCGCTTCAATATTTGATTAGACTCCCATACAGACTCATTAGGTTCTTGATGAATGTCCTTCATTTCTGTCACCAGCTGTGCATGTGACTTAGGTTTCTTAAACTGCTCTTTTAGGGCTGCTTTAATTTCTTCCATGGTAGCATTAGGGTTTTCTTGATCATACCTAATGTAACAGTCTACTGCGTGATCTTGGAATGCAGTAACCAACTGTGCTTTTATGATATAAATATTGTTTACTTGTTGAGCCTGCCATACGGCCTCAGTTACAAACCAGAAGTGATTATTTTCCTCATTTCTAATGCCTCTGAAATTAGGTAATTTCATGGATGCAACCATATCTACTTCAGGAGGAGGTGGGGGTGGAGGTCGAGATGGACTGTGTGGTGGGGTAGGTGATCTATGGTGGGAGCTCAGAATTGGAGTGGATGGAGTGGGAAACATATTCAAGGGATTCTAATATGACGAGATTTCTTCTTCAGAGTCAGTTTTTGGTTCATCTTCATTATCAGATCTCAGCTTCATAGATCTATAAAGGAATTTTTCAGAGCCATCATGGTAAATTTTTCCACTACGCGTAATTGAACCTCTTTGATGCATTAAAGCAGTATGTTCACACAGACACCCTCATTCACACAATATAATTTTCAGTAATAATTCCAATGAGCGCAGAAACTTACCTCTAGGGCCTTTGAAAAACCTTCTTTCTGCTTCAGAATATGATACAAATTGATCAACAGAAAATTCAGGCACAAATTTTCCTAGAAGGCGGTCGATCCAATGATCTACCATGTGAGTGATCTTATTATCAAACTTCTCTACTTGCTGGATCAATTTATGAGTCCACTCAATTACTATGTCATCTTTTATACACTGATGGACTTCAGCTAAGCGTGACAACCACTCTTGTAGTTCGTGCACAAAGGAACAAAAGAAAATTTCATGCACTTCGGTATAAATATAATTATGTACCCATTGTTCATCATACAATTTAGTGCTTATATTCTCTTGCGGTGAAAATTCCAGGATCTTTCTATCCAACCAATCTTGTAATTCGTTGCGCGATGGATGCCACAACATCAAATCTCCCTCAAAATAATGATCTCGGTCCCAGCAACAAAACCATTTGTTGGCTTGAGGGGTCCTGACCCAAGTTCGTGGTTTATGTATAAACCAGAAAACCCTACAACTATTGGCCCTTTCAACAAATATCTACTTGCGCAGACCAAAGTCTTACCTAAAGCAGTATGGGGGGTGTTGCAACCAGGTTTCTGCACCCTGAGAGATAATTTAATGAAGTGATCCTCCACAAAACCCTAAGTAATATTCTATTGATGTGCACAATAAGTTTTATAGTAGAATTATAGAACATGCGCAATTATTAACAGAAATCACAGAAATATTGTCTTTCTTAATGTAGATAGGCTAATCAGAATCAGATCCCGATCTCAACCAATGTAATACTTAAGAGATATCAAATACTCATGCATAAACACATCAAATAGCATTGTACACAAGATAGATGCATAACACAGAGAGCTTTGCTAAAACTGAACTGTATTTTTATTATCTTTCAAATCTGTCAATACATCAACTATCTTCCTTACCAAACCCTTATCAAAAACCCTTATAATCCCTTTCATCCACACAGCCAACGAAGTCCGCACACATCCAGGAAAAGGTCTCCGTACACACAGCCAACGGATTCTGCACACAGCCAGGACTAGGTCTCCGCACACACAGCCAACAAGAGCCTTTCATCCAACCCAAAACCCTTACATACGCAAAAATATATCAATATCTCATAACATTCATTGACTTAGAACTTTCTGAACTTAATCCTACTTAGCTTAGACAAACTCTATCTATTTATAAAACGCCTAACGCGTAGATATTATGGTCTCAAACCATGGTTTGAGGCCCACATTTTACATTTAATCTTAATTACATCCAAAATTGGGGCAAAATCCCTTTGACTACATCTACGCAATGCGCACATACAAAAATACAAAAATTATCTTTGGAACTTGTGCCTCAGAGGACCCCACTCCAATAGTGACTTGACTTAAGGGCCAAGTGATATGAGAGAATCCCAACACGAACCTACGGTAGAAAGTTGTGGATCTCTGTTAGAATGGTTGGGGCTAGCCAATATTGAATGACTTGGATCTTGGCTAGATCCACATGCACCCCCTTCTCATCAATAATTTGTCCCGGATACCGAACCTCGGTCATGCCAAAATTTCACTTCTCCAAATTGGAACACAACTTGTGTTGTCGCATTGTTTAGAGGACCTGTCGGATGTGGTGGAGGTGCTCTTCCCAAGTCTGGCTAAATATCATGATGTCATCAAAGTAAACTATTACAAATGAGTTGGTGAATGGCCGAAAAATATCGTCCATCAGCCTCATGAAGGTTGCAGGAGCATTTGTCAACCTGAAATGCATGACTAGCCATTCGAAAAGGCCCTCCTTGTCTTTGAAGGTAGTCTTCCACACATCGGAGGGTTCGATTGGTACCTGGTGATAATCAGACTTTGAGTCGATATTGCTAAAATATTTTCCCCCCTTGAGTTGTTCTAAAAGGTCATCAATCCATGGGATCGAGTACCTATTCTGGAGAGTGATCTTGTTCAACGCTCGATAGTTAATACAGAGCCTCCCAAGTCCCATCCTTGTTCTGCACCAACTTGATCGGGCTCCCACAAGGAGATGAACTCGGCCATATGTGACCTTTCGATAGCAGCTCTTGAATTTTCCTCGTGATTTTGTCATTCTCCAGAATAGAGTGCTGATAGATTGGTCCATTGGGCAGCGACACACCTGGGGTCAGATTGATGGGGTGCTTGATCTGACAGTGCAAAGGCACCCCTGCGAGTGAGGTGAATATGTCCCAGTACTCCTCCATGACCTTGTCCATATGTTTTTTTCATGCGAAGGAACCATGTCTGGAGCTCTTGACCACAATATTATTCTTTTTGTGAGGGTGAATCAGCAGGAAAACAAATTTCCCAGTTTTGGAAATGAGCTTACTGCATTTTTTGCAGTAACCAAAGAGATGGAGGCAGGCGGTGCTGCCTCTGGTATATTTTACAACTTATTGCCCAAAGTAACAATAACAGTGCAAGGTCGGGACTTATACACAGCATGTCACTTCCACAATTATGGTTTTCCTAATAATAAATCACAAACATCAAGAGGACAAATGTCACCTAATACCTCATATGTGAAGGGCTTGTTGTTGTAGGGAAGGTGGCACTGTTGGATGACGCGGAGATCCCTTCCTTGGTGAAGCCACCCAATGGAGTATGGTTATGGGTGTGTTGTGGTCGACAAGCCCAGCTGCTTCATGACCTTTGTTGAAATGACGTTCTTTTGGCTCTCGCTGTCGACAATGAACTGCAGCGGGGAACCCTTTACCCACATCTGGGAATGGAAGAGGCGCTCCCCCTCCTAAGGATCTTCTCATTCCTCCTTCTATAAATTCATGCTATCAATGGTGGCGTTGGCCTCTGCAATGATAATATGATTCCCTTTGGCATTCCCCTTGTCGGTTTCTGATTTAGAGTCAGAGCATGCATCCAATTCAGAAGCCTTTAGCTTGGCCCCCAATGATTTCTTGGCCTGACACACACTTGTGTTGTGAGTGGATCTCTTATGGAACTCACACCACTTTCCCATGTCCTTATTTAGCTTCACGGTGTTGTTCTTTGCTTGTGGATTGGCGGGTTATCCTATGCCTCCCTGCCTTGGCTTTTTCCTTTGTTCTGTGATTTGGGGGCACATTTCCCTCTCTTTTGATTCGCAGATCCAAAGTCTCACTTCTTCTGTTTTAACTTCTACTCGATCTTGGTAGCATACCAGTATGTTGCACCAAGCAAGGAGATATCAAGGAACTCCATTTCCTCCTTAATGTATCTATGCAGACAACTATGGTACTTCAACGCCAAATGTTTCTCTAAATCTTTGATACCCAATTTTTTGCATAGGGTATAGAACAGATTCGTAAGCTCATGCACAACTTGATCCCTTTGTTGTCGCAGCGTAGTCCATTGTATGTACTTGTCCTCATAGCTCCCCACTGGATATTATTGTTCTTTGATGGGGTCTCGAAAATAATCCCAAGTGGGTGTGGCCGAAAATAGAGAGGGTTCGCTCTCGTCCTTTTTCTCACAGTAGGTTTCCCACCAATCCTTGACATGGGGGCGGCTTTGAGGATTGCAAAAGTAATATTTTCCCAATTGGAAAATTCATGAACCATCAAATACCCTTCTAATAGATTCAACCATATATCTACAATGCCTAGATCTATTTTTCCCTCAAATATGGGAATGTCAAAGTTTACGTGTACCTTAAAAGGAGTTTTAACTCCAGAGTGGTTGTTGGATGCAGATGCACCGTCGGTGGGCATTCGTTGAAGGATCTGGATAAATTTATCCATCATCGCATTCCTTTGTTTCTCGAGGGCCTCCTCGAGCAATATTTTGATAGGATCTCATTCTCCCTTGTCTTTATTTTCGTCCCCCATGGGCGATCGTCAGGGTTTGCAAGGTTGATCCTACAAAGGTTCAACCAGATCAAGCCCTAACTCCTTATACCCCGACCTCGTTGGGGACATGCAAAGAAGGATCGAAAAAGAGAAGACCATTCTGATACCACTGATCTGGACTTATGTAGGAACACAATAATAGATACACATAAACACAGAGATGCAGCAGAAATAATACTTCATTTCATTAATATCACATAACTGAAATATGCTTACAGATAGAATGGAAATAAACTAGCTAGGGCGTCGGTAGCTTATCTCTGAGAAGACATGTGGTGACTACAGGCCTTTGAACTATGTTACAATGAGGCTTGAAGGCCTATTTATTATTGATAAACAATGGAAAAACCTAAATATCCGAAAACCTAACCCTAGGAGATGAAACACAAAACTATGGGCCCCGATGGGGTAAATTGGTACATCAATTTCCTGGGGTCGTAAATTTGGCATACGATCTTCGTTTAACCCACATGATACCTTGTTAGAAATATCTATCTGAGGAATACAACTTCGCATAGGTAATGTTGGGTCAATGACTCGTGCTTGTCGAATGTGATTTTCCGAAAAAAACGTCATTTAGGGCCTCAAAACGGCTCTGGAAGTTCACGACCCAAAAAAATACCAAAAATAGTAAATTATGCTACAATTAAGGAAACAGAGAAACTAAAAGAAACAATGGTGGGGGTACAAGTGGAATAGGCAGGTGGCCACCAATATCTGCCTAGATTATTCGTCCCCCCTTAGGAAGCAATGGTCCCCATTGCATTAAGTTCCTCCATGAGATGAGGAAACTTTTCTTGAGCTTGGTCCCTGGTGAGCCACTTCACCTGGTGAAGGAGTTGGTCTGCTTTGACAACTCGATATAGCTGGATCCTCTACTGGTGGGTGTTCTTGATCTATGTGTCCATGATCCGATCACTTGTGGCTTGTTCCAGGCAATCTGGATTTAACTTTGTTGGTGTGAGTTGTTCTGCCATGTCGGATGTGTCCAGTAGAGGTGGAAAGTAGGGCCAAAAGTAGTCCACATTAAACATTGGGTGCAAACCAAGGAATGGTGGAATACTGAGCTTGAAGGCATTGTCCCCTAAAGCCTTTGTGATGGTGTATGGACCATATAAGAGTGGTTGAATCTTGTGGTGGGATCCAGCGAGGCGCTCCTTCAACAAATGCAGCCACACTTTGTCACCCACCTGGAAGTTGTGCGGCACCAGATGTTGTTCATGTCGTTCCTTGTACTTAGCTTTGGCTTTGTCCAATATGTCATGAACCAGTTGGCAGATGTGTTAAATTCACTCAATGAATTTGTTCATCTTGTCAACCTTAGACTGTACATGAGTCAAATTGGCCTGAGCAACCACAAATGGCATGGCTCTATCAATGGGACATAGTGGTTGGAATCCCAATCCCACCTGAAAGGGGTTGTGGCCATTTGAGATATGGAGAGCTTGGCTATAGATTCGTTGTACATAGGGGAAGCTCTCATCCCATGTGCATGGATTCTTTGAGTTGAACATGCGTAGAATGTGTACGATCATCTTGTTGACAACCTCTGTCTGGCCATCAGTTTGGGGATGGAATTTTGTGGACTTGGTGAGCTTGGTGTCCAAAATTGACCAGAGGCATGAAAAAAATGTACTGAGGAACCCGATGTCCCGAACTAAGATGATAGACTTTGGGATCGCAAAGTCTACCCACACGCGTTTAAAGAAGATTTTAGTTGTGGCTTCTATTGTGATATTCTTCTTGCAGGCCACCATAATGGCCATCTTCGAGAATCTGTCAATGACCATGAAAACATAGTTTTTGCCATGCTTAGTAGAAGGAAGGCTCGACATGTAATCCATGGAGATGGATTCCCAAGGTCGATTAGGGGTAGGCAACGGTTGGTTTGGCAATGGTGCAGGAAGTGTAGGATTTGATGTAATTCCTGACATCCTGTCGAAGGTTCGGCCAATAGAAATACTTTTGCAGTACTGCTACTATTTTCTCGACCCCGAAATGCCCAGCAACTCGACTGTAGTGCACTTCCCAAATAATCTTGGAACGCTCGCTTAAAGGAACACAAAGGTGTCCCAGGTGACATATCATTTCATCTTGGAGGTGAAAAATTTGAACTTTCTTACCCTCCAAGAGCGTCTTGTATGTGTGGTTGGATTTTGGATCACTTTTGTAGAGAAGTGGCAAATCAAAAGTCTCGTGCTGACTAGAATTGAGCACGATGGTTAGCAACACGTTCAGTGGTCAGCTCAGGCAGTCTACAACATTATTAGTGTTACCCTTCCTGTACTTTATGTTCAAATGAAACTATTGTATATATGTGGACCACTTATGATGGAAATCGTTTTGTAACTTACCTTGTGTCTGTATGAACTATAGAGGTCAGTGGTTTGTGTGGATGACTGTTTCCTTCCCCAAAATTTATTGCCTCCATTTTCGACAAGCCTGCTCAATGGAATACATATCTTTCTCATAAGTGGGATACTTCCAAACTGTGTTGGACATTGTCTCGCTGTGATATGCCACTCGATGCCCTTGTTGAGTAAGAACTGCCCCAATAGCATAGTCAAATAAATATGTCTCGATCTCATATGGTTATTGCAAGTCTGTTAATGTGAGCACTAGGGTAGAGCAGAGGAGATGTTTCAACTCTACAAATGCCTTTTGTTGAGATTCAGACCAAAAAAAATTCGCTTTGGCTCCTCCCTTGGTGACTTGACTCAAGGTCCAAGTGATATGAGAGAATCCCAACACGAACCTACGGTAGAAATTGGCAAGACCCAGAAATTTCTGGAGCTCTGTTAGATTGGTTGGGTCTGGCCAATCCCGAATAACTTGGATCTTGGTTGGATCCACATGCACCCCCCGCTCATCAATAATCTATCCCATATATTGAACCTCGGTCATGCAAAAATTGCACTTCTCCAAATTGGCACACAACTTGTGTTGCCACAGTGTTTGGAGGACCTATCGGATGTGGTGGAGGTTCTCTTCCCAATTTTGGATGAATAACAGGATGTCATCCAAGTACACTACTACAAATTAGTTGGCGAATGGCCACAAGATTTTGTCCATCAACCTCATGAAGGTTGCGGGAGAATTCGTCAACCCGAAAGGCATGACTAGGCATTCGAAAAAGTCCCTCCTTGGCTTTGAAGGCAGTCTTCCACACATCGGAGGGTTCGATTGGTACCTAGTGATACCCGGATTTTAAGTCGATCTTGTTGAAATATTTTTCCCCCTTGAGTTGGTCCAGAAGATCATCAATCTATGTGATTAGGTACCTATTCCAAACATTTATCTTGTTCAGTGCTCGATAAACAATAAATAGTCTCTAGGTCCCATCCTTCTTCTACACCAACACGATCAGGCTCCCATAGGGTGATGAAATCGGCCAGATGTGACCTTTCTGCAGCAGCTCCTGAATCTTCCTCTTGATTTTGTCGCTCTCCAGGACGGAGCGCCGATAGATTGGTCCATTGGGAAGTGGCGCATATGGGGTCATATCGACGGGGTCCTTGACCTAACAATGCAACGAAACCCATGCAGGTGAGGTGAAGATGTCCCCATACTCCTCCATGACCTTGTACATCTGTTGTTGTCGTGTAGAGGAGCCCAGTCTGGAGGTCATGGCCACAATCTTCTTCTTGCCCTGAGGGAGGATCATCAGGAAAAAAAAATTCCCAGTTTTGGAAATGAACTTACTGCATTGTTTTGTAGTAACCAAAGAGATGGTGGCAAGCAGTGTTACCTCTGGTATCTTGTACAACTTATTACCCAAAGTAACAATAACAGTGTGAGGTCAGGACTCATACACAACATTTCACTTCCACAAGTATTGTTGGCCTAATAATTCATCACAAACATCAAGAGGAGAAATGTCACATAATACCTCATCCGTGAAGTGCTTGATGTTGTAGGGAAGGTGACACTATTGGCTGATGCGGAGATCCCATTCTTGGTGAAGCCACCCAATGGTGTATGGTTGTGGGTGTGTTGTGGTCGGAAATCCCAACCGCTTCAGGACCTCTGCTGAAATGAGGTTCTTTTGGATCTCGTTGTCGACAATGACTGCAGCGGGGAACACTTTGCCCACATCTAGGAATGGAAGAGGTGCTCCCCCTCCTCTGGATATTTTGGCTCCTCCTTCTAGATGTTCGTGGTGGAAGCGGTAGCGTTGGACTCTGCATCGATAATCTGCTTCCATTTTTCATTCCCCTTGTCGGGTCCTGATTCAAAGTCGAAGCATGCATCTGATTCATAAGCCTTCATCACAGCCACCAGTGACTGCTTGGCCCGAAACTCACTTGTGTTGTGAGTGGAGCTCTTATGGAACTCACACCACTTTCACGTGTCCTTCATTTTCTTCGCGATGTTTTTATTTTCTTGTGGCTTTGGTGGGTTATCCTGGGCTACCCCGCCTTGGCTTTGTCCTTTCTTCTCCGGTTTTGGGGAACCTTTCCCTTGCTTCTGATTCGCAGATCCAAATTCTCACTTCTTATGTTTGAACTTCTGTTCAATATTGGAAGCATAACGGTATACTGCACCAAGCGAGGAGATGTCAAGGAAATCCATTTCCTTGTGAATGTATATGTGCAGACAACTACGGTACTTCAGCACCAATTTTTTCTCTGAATCTTTGATACCCAATTTTGCGCTCAGGGTATGGAACAGATTCATCAACTCATGCACATCTTGATACCTTTGTTGCCGCAGTGCAGTCCATTGTATGTACTTTTCCTCATAGCTCCCCATGGTATAATATTGTTCCTTGATGGTGTCTCGGAAAGAATCCCAAGTGGTTGCGGCTGAAAACATAGAGGGTTTTCTCTCATCCTTTTGCTCACAGTAGGTTTCGCACTAGTTTTTCACATGGGGACGGCTTTGAGGAGTGAAAAAGTATTTTTCTACCAGTTGGAAAAGTCATGAACTGAGAAGTACCCTTCTAATAGATTCAACCATCTATCTATGATGTTTGGATCTATTTGGCCTTCAAATATGGGAATGTAAAATTTTAATTATACCTTAAAAGGGGTTGTGCCTCCAGAGTGACTGGTGGATGCAGATGCGCCGCCAGTGAGTAGTCATTGAAGGATCCGGGAAAATTTATCCATCATCATTTTCTTTTGTTTCTCGAGGGCCTCCTCGAGCAATATTTTGATAGGATCTCCTGCTCCCTCATCTTTCTTTTCGTCCCCCATGGGTGGAAGTCAAGGGTTTTTAGGCTGATTTTGCAAAGGTTCAACCAGATCGAGCCCTAAATCCTTATACTATGACCTTTTTAGGGAGATGCAAAGAAGGATTGAGAAAGAGTAGACCAATATGATACCACTAATCCAGACTTATGCAAGATCAGTTTAAAACATAGTCGAGGATAGAGAATTCAGAAGTACTCGTTAAGGTGGGAGTATGACGGAATAACTCCTACTTGTGAATAATATTTAATATTTAAATAATGTAATGAGAAATATAATGAAGTAGACCAAACATATAAGTCTACGTATGGTTAGCCCCAAGAGTTAGCTCAACTGGTTGAGTCCTCATTTCTAAGTACTTTTCCAAGTGGGAGGTCACAGGATCAAATCTCCTTGATGCCCTTGGGATTAGGCCTCGCATGTAAGGTCGACAGTTAGATCCCCTCGGGAGGGTCTGCCGATATTTTCCCATGGACGTAATGGGTACATATGTGTGTGATCACATTGGATTCATGAACCAAAATGTTTTAAAAAAAAAAAAGGATTAAGAGATTGATAGGAATGAGTGAAAATAGGGATGGATATTTAGTGGGAGATTCATGGAAAGATTTCAAGAGATAATTATGGTAGTGGTTTGAAAAAATATCTAAATTGATGTATTTGTTATGGTCACCATTGTTATATAAAATTATTGTCTTATACAATTACACATGGGAATATTTTTTTATAATATATTTTCCCATTTCGGGGGTTTTTTGGTGTATTGGTTATTATTCCCTATGGACATTAAAGCCTTCAACAACTAAATTATTAGCAAGGTTTATTTCAACGAGAAACAATTCCCACAATTCACCCTCATCTGTTCCCACTCATAGCATCATGGTTAACGTAGGTGCTCCAACCTTCAGTTAGTTGTTCAACATTTTTTTATTGAAAACAAAAAACCTTTACATCATTCAAAGTTTAAACGATTCGTGTTGCAACTCACAAAATTACTCTCTTTTTGTATAGATATTATTGAAAAAATAAGGCACTTAATTCAATTTATCTTATTGATAATTACTTGTGAACTTATTATGCTTCTTTTACTTAGATCTTATCTTCGTTAACTTATTATGTCTTTCATCAAGTCAATTATCAAAACACAAGAGACACAAAATTTAGGCTCTTCAAGAAAGGGCCAAAACCTCTCCCTCTTGGAGAGGAAAACACAAATGTAATTCTTTTTATAGATGTTCAATTGACGAGTACCATAACCATTACCTAGACCCTTTACTTCAGCATGCTTCCAAGACCTTCTCACTGCTCCACTAGACTCCTTATGTTGATCTTCTTGTATTCACTGCTTTGCACCAGGACTAGGAAAGCTCAGTTCCTAATCATAAATATGGATGTCCCTTTCAGCTCTTCCTTGAACTATCCTCGACCTCCTAGAGCCTTATTCTCGGTCTATCCTTTAGCACACTTGATGCCCTAGACAGAGACTTTTTCCTCACTGTAGTAACCTTTCCTTGATGTTGTAGGGACCTCTTGAGATGAGAAAGTTATAGGATGGATTCACACTTGAGATTATTTTTCTCCTTCTTCAGTAAGTTTCCTTCCTTGCGCACTTTGTTTTGGGTCTCTATCATAGATTTAGACCGAGAAGAATAAGCCTTATATTCAGCTGAGATATGTCTCTTCCTCTTATCAACTTCAAGATTTGTCTCTCACCCCTTATTGCAGAAACTTCTTAAATGAGTAAGCCCAAGACCGGAATATGTAGTCCTTCTCTTCGCTATACTATCCCTTCCTTTTGTACCCAAAACCACAGACCCTTCATCCCATTGTAATATCAAACTTGATATGAACTTGATCAAACTTGATATCTCCAAATGAGGTCACATACCTATATATATAGGGATTGTCTCATGTATTTTTTGCCGACATGACTTCTTGAGGATGATTTGACTTCATCAAGGAGTATATTTTCCACATTTGAGTTGCCTTACTTGGAGCATTTAGACAAGGTCTTGTAGCATACAAATTGCATCAATATTTTCCCTTCACAAATGTAACACTTGATCATGTACATGACTCTTAATTATATATATTTATGACAAGATGAAAAACCCCTAAAGACATCAAGAAGAATTCGTTGACATATAATAAAATTTCCTTGTTGATGAAACCCATGAGGCAAGTATTACAAAATACATTTTGTTATCTTTGTCTTCTTCATTACATAAATTCATAATTATAATTCATTATGAAGACCAAACCTAGTTACATTTTCCAACACTCCGTCTTAGCTAGGGAGGTATTCATAATGATACATGGTCACTCTCAATCTAAAGAATCTCATAAGAAGAATCTAATTGGTAATTCCATCTTTATAGCATCATATCAAGCAGCATTGTCATAGTGCAAGGCCTTGACTAACAGCTCCATCTCTCCACGAGACAATGAGCTACAATGTTGGCGAGACCAATGATGAGTAGACACCCTCATCATTGTCTCTCTTAGATCATATCCAACCCAGGTTCATATAGTATATGTCCATCAGGATTATTCTTACTGTTGGATTCCTAGCCCTCTAATAATATTCATCCTTTCACGACTACTCTTTCGGTGGATTCCCTAATACATCCCCAAAATAGTATCGGATGCTATATTATTACCCAATCCCGCATATTTTATTATAAGGAATGTACCTAAGCTCCCTCTTGGCTTAGGAATTACCGAGTTTCTTTCAAGTAAGAAACTTATTACCAGACTCCCTCTTAATGAGGGACCTGCAACAACAATGATCAAAATAGCCACCTTCTCATGAAGAACTCCTTTCTTCGATGCCATTAAATTATTCGATGTTTAGGAGTCTTCATCTTTGGGATCTCTTCATTAGGGCACAAATCATCCATCACTTTCATCCAAGAGTCATTTCTTCTATCAGAAAGCGATTCATCAATCTTCTCATCTAGTCTAGCTTCATGCCATGATGCTTTCCTTCGAACCATACTTCTCCAAGAATCTTTCATCCTGCCATGTGGTTTTCAACCTATGGAAGACATATACTTCCCTTTGGTAACCCTGCATAACCTCATCATATATTAATTAATTATAAATATGAACTTTTAAATAAAAATTTACGTTAGTGACGATATGTCATTTAGGGCCTCAAAACGTCTATGAAAGTTCAAGGCCTGGAAAAATGCCAAAAATAGTAAATTGTGCTACAATTAAGGAAACAGAAAAACTGAAAGAAACAATGGTGGGGGTCCAAGTGGAATAGGCGGGTGGCCACCTATATCCACCTGGATCAAAATAGGTCTAAAAGGCCCTCACTTTTTCCCCCTCCCATGGCATGGGAGCTTTTGGATCAAAGTGTCAAATTTGAGGTGGGTACTTGCCCATGCCTCTAGATGAGAGTTTGTACCACTTTCAACTACCCCTCATAATTGTGGTAAGTTGGTTATTTAAATACCAACTCCCTCATTGACTACTTTCTTGGAAATTGTAAATGGAAAAAAAAAAAGGGATTGAGAGATTGATAGCAATGAGTGAAAATAGGGATGGATATTTAGTGAGAGATTCATGGAAAGATTTCAAGAGATAATTATGGTAGTGATTTAAACAAATATATAAATTGATGTATTTGATATGGTCACCATTTTTATATAAAGTAATCGTCTTGTACAATTACACATGGGAATATGTTTTTATAATATATTTTCCCATTTTGGGGGTTTTTGGTTTATTGGTTATTATTCCCTATGGACATTAAAGCCTTCAACAACTAAATTATTATCAAGGTTTATTTCAACAGGAAATAATTCCCACAATTCACCCCCATCTATTCCCACTCATGGCATCATGGTTCATGTAGGTGCTCCAGCCTTCAGTTAGTTGTTAAACATTTTTTTATTGAAATCAAAATACATTTACATCATTCAAAGTTTAAACGATTCGTGTTGCAACTCACAACATTACTCTTTTTTTATATAGATTTTATTGAGAAAATAGGGTGCTTAATTCAATTTATCTTCTTGATAATTACTTGTGAACTTATTATGCTTCTTTTACTTAGATCTTATCTTCATTAGCTTACTATGTCTTTCATCAGGTCAATTATCAAAACACAAGAGACACAAATTTTAGACTCTTCAAGCAAGGGCCAAAAACTCTCCCTCTTGGAGAGGAAAACACAAATTAATTCTTTTTATAGATGTTCAATTGACGAGTACCATAACAATTACCTAGACGCTTTACTTTAGCATGCTTCCAAGACCTTGTCACTGCTCCACTAGACTCCTTATGTTGATATTCTTGTATTCATTGCTTTGCATCAGGACTAGAAAAGTTCAGTTCCTAATCATAAATATGGATATCCCTTTCATCTCTTCCTTGAACTATCCTTGACCTCCTAGAGCCTAATTCTCGGTCTATCCTTTAGCACACTTGATGCCCTAGACAGATACTTCTTCCTCGTTGTAGTAACCTTACCTTGCTGCTATAGGGACCTCTTGAGATGAGCAAGGTATAGGATGGATTCACACTTGAGATTATTTTTCTCCTTCTTCAGTAGGTTTCCTTCCTTACGCACTATGTTTCGGGTCTCTATCACAGATTTAGACCGAGAAGAATAAGCCTTTATATTTAGATGAGATATGTCTCTTCCTCTCATCAACTTCAATATTTGTCTCTCACCCCTTATTTCAGAAACTTCTGAAATGAGTAAGCCCAAGACCGAAATATGATAGTCCTTCTCTTCGCTATACTATCCCTTCCTTTTGTACCCAAAACCACAGACCCTTTATCACATTGTAATATCAAACTTGATATGAACTTGATCAAACTTGATATCTCCAATTGAGGCCGCATACCTATATATATAGGGACTGTCTCATGTCTTTTAGGCAGACATGACTTCTTGAGGATGATCTGACTTCATCAAGGAGTATATTTTCCACATTTGAGTCGCCTTACTTGGAGCATTTAGACAAGGTCTTGTAGCATACAAATTACATCAATATTTGCCCTTCACAAGTGTAACACTTTGTCATATACATGACTCTTAATTATATATATTTATGAAAAGATGACAAAACCATACAGACATCAAGAAGAATTCATTGACCTACAATAAAAATTTTGATGAAACCCATGAGGCAAGTATTGCAAAATACATTTTATTATCTTTGTCTTCTTCATTACATAAATTCATAATTATAAGTCATTATGAAGACTGAACCAAGTTACACTTTCCAACTCTCCCTCTTAACTAGGGAGGTATTCATAATGGTACATGGTCACTCAATCTAAAGAATCTCATAGGAAGAATATAATTGGTAATTCCATCTTTATATCATCATATCAACCAGCATTGTCATAGTGAAAGGCCTTGACTAACAGCTCCATCTCTCCACGAGACAATGAGCTACAATGTTGGCGATACCAATGATGAGTAGACACCCTCATCATTGTCTCTCTTGGATCATATCCAACCCAGTTTCATATAGGATATGTCCATTAGGACTATTCTTACTATTGGATTCCCAGTCCTCTAATAATATTCTTCCTTTCACGACTACTCTTTTGGTGGATGCCCTAATACATCCCCAAAATAGTATCGGATGCTATATTATTACCAAATCTCACATTATGTATTATAATGAATGTACCTAATATCCATCTTGGCTTAGGAATTACTAAGTTTCTTTCAAGTAAGAAACTTATTACCAGATTCCCTCTTGATGAGGGACCTGCAACAACAATGATGAAAATTGCCACCTTCTCATGAAGAACTCCTTTCTTCGATGTCATTAATTTCTTCGATGTTTAGGAGTCTTCATCTTTGGGATCTCTTCATTAGGGAACAAATCATCCATCACTTTCATCCAAGATTCATGTCTTCTATCATAAAGTGATTCATCAATCTTCTCATCTGGTCTAACTTCATGCCATGATGCTTTCCTTCGAACCATACTTCTTCCAAGGATCTTTCATCCTGTCATGTGGTTTTCAACCTGTGGAAGACATATACTTCCCTTTGGTAACCCTGCATAAGCTTATCAGATATTAATTAATTATAAATATGAACTTTTAAATAAAAATTTACCTTAGTGATTATCTATCATTTACGGCCTCAAAACAGCTCCGGAAGTTCAAGACACGAAAAAATGCCAAAAATAGTAAATTGTGCTACAATTGAGGAAACAGAAAAACTGAAAGAAATAATGGTGGGGGTCCAAGTGGAATAGGCGGGTGGCCACCTATATCCACCTGGATCAAAATAGTTCTAAAAGGCCCTCACTTTTTCCCCCTCCCATGGCATGGGATCTTTTGGGTCAAAGTGTCAAATTTGAGGTGGGTACTTGCCCATGCCTCTGGATGAGAGTTTGTACCACTTGCAACTACCCCTCATAATTGTGGTAAGTTGGTTATTTAAATACCAAATCCCTCATTGACTGATTTCTTGGAAATTGTAAATGGAAAAAAAAAAAGGATTGAGAGATTTATAGGAATGAGTGAAAATACGGATGGATATTTAGTGAGAGATTCATGGAAAGACTTCAAGAGATAATTATGGTAGTGGTTTGAACAAATATCTAAATTGATGTATTTTTTATGGTCACCATTGTTATATAAAGTGATCGTCTTGTACAATTACACACGGGAATATGTTTTTATAATATATTTTCCCATTTTGGGGGTTTTTTGGTTTATTGGTTATTATTCCCTATGGACATTAAAGCCTTCAACAACTAAATTATTAGCAAGGTTTATTTCAACAGGAAATAATTCCCAAAATTCACCCTCATCTGTTCCCACTCATAGAATCATGGTTAATGTAGGTGCTTCAACCTTCAGTTAGTTGTTCAACATTTTTTTATTGAAAACAAAATACCTTTACATCATTAAAAGTTTAAACGATTCGTGTTGCAACTCACAACATTACTCTTTTTTTATATAGATATTATTGAGAAATAGGGCGCTTAATTCAATTTATCTTCTTGATAATTACTTGTGAACTTATTATGCTTATTTTACTTAGATATTATCTTCGTTATCTTATTATGTCTTTCATCAAGTCAATTATCAAAACACAAGAGACACAAAATTTAGGCTCTTCAAGAAAGTGCCGAAACCTCTCCCTCTTGGAGAGGAAAAAAAAAATGTAATTCTTTTTATAGATGTCTAATTGACGATTACTATAACCATTACCTAGACCCTTTACTTCAGCATGCTTCCAATACCTTGTCACTACTCCACTAGACTCCTTATGTTGATCTTCTTGTATTCACTGCTTTGCACCAGGACTAGGAAAGCTCAGTTCCTAATCATAAATATGGATGTCCCTTTCAGCTCTTCCTTGAACTATCCTCGGCCTCCTAGAGCCTTATTCTCAGTCTATCCTTCAGCACACTTGATGCCCTAGACAGAGACTTCTTTCTCATTGTAGTAACCTTACCTTGCTGTTGTAGGGACCTATTGAGATGAGCAAGGTATAGGATGGATTACTTGAGATTATTTTTCTCCTTCTTCAGTAAGTTTCCTTCCTTGTGCATCGTGTTTCGGGTCTCTATCACAGATTTAGACTGAGAAGAATAAGGCTTTATATTCAGCTGAGATATGTCTCTTCCTCTCATCAACTTCAAGATTTGTCTCTCACCCCTTATTGAAGAAAGTTTTGAAATGAGTAAGCCCAGGACCGAAATATGATATTCCTTGTCTTCGCTATATTATCCCTTCCTTTTGTACCCAAAACCGTAGACCCTTTATCGCACTGTAATCTCAAACTTGTTCTGAACTTGATCAAACTTGATATCTCCAAATGAGGCCACCTACCTATATATATAGGGATTGTATCATGTCTTTTGGGCCGAAATGAGTTCTTGAGGATGATTTGAATTCATCAAGTAGTATATTTTCCACATTTGAGTCACCTTACTTGAAGCATTTAGACAAGGTCTTGTAGCATACAAATTACATAAATATTTTCCCTTCACAAGTGTAACACTTCGTCATATACATGACTCTTAATTATATATATTTATGAAAAGATGACAAACCCCTAAAGACATCAAGAATAATTCGTTGACCTACAATAAAAATTCCTTGTTGATGGAACCCATGAGGTAAGTATTACAAAATACATTTTATTATCTTTGTCTTCTTAATTACATAAATTCATAATTATAAGTCATTATGAAGACCGAACCTAGTTACACTTTGCAACACTCCCTCTTAACTAGGGAGGTATTCATAATGGTACATGGTCACTCTCAATCTAAAGAATCTTATATGAATAATCTAATTGGTAATTCCATCTTTATAGAATCATATAAACCAACATTGTCATAGTGCAGGGCCTTGACTAACAGCTCCATCTCTCCACGAGGCAATGAGCTACAATGTTGGCAAGACCAATGATGATTAGACACTATCATCATTGTCTCTCTTGGATCATATCCAACCTAGGTTCATATAGGATATGTCGATCAGGACTATTCTTACTGTTGGATTCCGAGTCCTCTAATAATATTCGTCCTTTCACGACTACTCTTTCGGTGGATGCCCTAATACATCCCCGAAATAGTATCGGACGTTATATTATTACCCAATCTCGCATTTTGTATTATAAGGAATTACTTAAGCTCCCTCTTGGCTTAAGAATTACCAAGTTTCTTTCAAGTAAGGAACTTATTACCAAACTCCCTCTTAATGAGGGACCTACAGCAACAATGATGAAAATATCCACCTTCTCATGAAGAACTCCTTTCTTCAATGTCATTAATTTCTTCGATGTTTAGGATTCTTCATATTTGGGATGTCTTCATTAGGGCACAAATCATCCATCTCTTTCATCCAAGAATCATGTATTCTATCATAAAGTGATTCATCAATCTTTTCATTTGGTCTAGCTTCATGCCATGCTGCTTTCCTTTGAACCATACTTCTTCCAAGGGTCTTTCATCCTTCCATGTGGTTTTCAACCTATGGAAGACATATACTTCCCTTTGGTAACCCTGCATAAGCTCATCAGATATTAATTAATTATAAATATGAACTTTTAAATCAAAATTTACCTTAGTGATGATCTGTCATTTAGGGCCTCAAAATGGCTCCGGAAGTTCAAGATTTGAAAAAATGCCAAAAATAGTAAATTGTGCTACAATTAAGGAAACAGAAAAAATGAAAGATACAATGGTGGGGGTCCAAGTGGAATATGCGGGTGGCCACCTATATCCACCTGGATCAAAATAGGTCTAAAAGGCCCTCACTTTTTCCCCCTCCCATGGAATGGGAGCTTTTGGGTCAAAGTGTCAAATTTGAGGTGGGTACTTGCCCATGCCTCTGGATGAGAGTTTGTACCACTTTCAACTATCCCTCATAATTGTGGTGAGTTGGTTATTTAAATACCAAGTCCCTCATTAACTGCTTTCTTGGAAATTGTAAATGGATGGGTTTAACTCGACAACTAACGGAATAACTCCTACTTGTGAATAATATTTAATATTTAAATTGTGTATTGAAAAATGTAATGAAATAGACCAAGCATAGAATTCTACCTATGGTTAAGAGATTGAAAGGAATGAATGAAAATAGAGAGATCCATGGAAAGATCGAATAATATAGTTATGATGGTGGTTTGAACACATTCTCTAAATTGATGTATTTGTTATAGTCAACATTATTATATAAAGTGGCCATCTTCTACATTATAATTAACAAATAATAAGTTTTTATAATTCCCTATTTGAGGTTTTTTGGTTTCTTGTTAATATTCCGTGATATGTTGAGGATTTGCAGACAAGGAAGAACATGGAGATAGCAATTAATTTGAATGGTGATTATAGTTAAAGGACATGGAATGAAGCATGAAAACTTATATTGATGAAAACATAGGATGGAAGAATGGTGATGATAGTGAAAGGACATGGAATGAAGCATGCAGCATTATATTAACGACAACATAGGAGGGAAGAATGGCCACCACAAGGGGAGATTGAAGGAATGCATGAGCGATGAGCAGGAGATCAATGTTCGAGTATGCATAATTTCATAATGGGAGAGCATAACTCGCTACAAATTCGAATGGGAGTTTGCAGAATGAGTAGCGTCTACGTTACAAAACATGGAATTGGAGTTGGTGCTTCTGGGATGAATGGAACTCCATAGTAACACATAGATTATGTGGTTGAAACTGAAGTTTTTGAAATGAATGGCACTCTGTAGAAAGGGGATTTGTCGCTTGATTAGTTGAAGCTGGAATTTTTTAGATGAATGGAACTCTGTAGAATGGGTCTTGCATAATTTAGAAAATTGTCTGTGGGGTTTGAACCCGCGACCCATCCAACATATTATGTGGTTGAAACTGAATTTTTTGAGATGAATGACACTTTATAAAATGGGGAGTTGTCATTTGATTGGTTGAATCTAAAGTGTTTGAGATGAATGACACTTTATAAAATGGGGAGTTGTCATTTGATTGGTTGAATCTGTAAGGATTCTGGACACCACATATCTCCACAATGGTATGATATTATCCACTTTGGGCCTAAGCCCTCATGGCTTTGCTTATGGGCTTTACCCCAAAAGGCCTCATACCAATGGAGATATTTTTCCAACCTTATATACCCATGATCCTCCCCACTTCTAGTCAATGTGGGACTTTGGTCGTATACCCAACAATCCTCCCCTCGAACAAAGGACCATTGAGCCTCCCCTCAAACGATTATCCATCCGTCCACTCTCTACCAACCAGGATTCTCCGCTCCAATGCGTTGGAAGCACACGCCTTACATGGAGCACCACCTGCCTCGAGAGCTTGCTCTATCCCAGGTCAACTCCTCTTCACCGTGTTGGGACCAAGACACGTCCATGAAGAATCCGGAGCATACCGCCTGTCTAACCGAGCTCATCCACGGATCTCATCGTGATATTACCGGGACCCACCACCTTCATTCGGAATTTGAGGATTCATCCACTTCGCTAACTTCGGGGCATGGCTCCGATACCACTTGTAAGGATTCTGGACACCACATATCTCCACAATGGTATGATATTGTCCACTTTGGGCCTAAGCCCTCATGGCTTTGCTTATGGGCTTTACCCCAAAAGGCCTCATACCAATGGAGATATTTTTCCAACCTTATATACCCATGATCCTCCCCACTTCTAGTCAATGTGGGACTTTGGTCGTATACCCAACAAAAAGTTTTTGAGATGAATGGCACTCTGTAGAATGGGGAGTTGTCACTTGATTGGTTGAAGATGAAGTTTTTGAGATGAATGGCACTCTGTAGAATGGGTCTTGCATGATTTAGAAAATGGTTTATGGGGTTTGAACCAACGATCCATCCAACAAACCAATGTTTTAAAAATAGCGTGCCAATCAACCTGCAAATGGGGTGGACTTTTTAGTCCGTCTTGCATACTGATATTGCCCAATGCTAAGACTATAATTCCATCCAAAGATAAATATTTATGTATATGTAACAACAAGTGTTTCACACTTGTATTTTCCATTGGGAAAGATGATCATGACATAAATGAAAGATAGCTCCATAATCGATTGTGCTATGTTCTCTTGTATTCAAATGTGTTGCGTGATGGTGATTATGGTGAAGACGAATAGTAATAAATTTCTAGTATCAAGTTAAGAGAGGAGGATTTGCCATAAAAAATAGCCATTATTTACCAACGCACATGGAGCCAAGGACTGGCCGAGAACCTGTTAAATGAATGAATGGTCCACAAAGGTATATATTTATGTTCAAAATGAGATTGCTTTATAATCACATTAGTCTTAATATAATCCATGAATACATAGTCACATCAAGTTTAAAAATGAGTGCATAGTGAATGAGAGGTTCCATTCACGTGAAAAGAGGAAGTGAGTGAGAATTTACATAGACAATGTAATGAAACAAACTAAACTCATGTTGTCTTTTATGATTTAATACAAAAATTCTTACATTAAAAGTCATGTTAAGGTTTTATAATGAGTCCAAAGATTTGAGTAGGTACTTGGGAATTTTTTAAATCCTAAAGACAAAAGCTTCAAGTCCATGTTTGAGTCAAAAATTATGGTAATGTAATGGTGTTTTTTAGAATCTAGTGAGCGTTTAAGAATGGATATAGTAAACTACTGTGGGTGCATGATCAGTTGTATTTGACACTCAAGGTTAACATAAAGAATTGAAGTCAACTTGAGAGTCGGAAGTCAAAGTAAAGTGAAGTTGTAGACATGTATGTGGTGGATCAATTAATTTTGTCAAGCCAAATTCATAGGTTGCTTTGTTTGACCTTTATATATCTCCAACAAATAAACATATTTGTAAATGTATGAAGAAAATTTTAGCTATCTTGTTAGATGGAAACGTCCCTCCTACTAGAAACAATTTATGCAGGTATAGTGGAAGATTCAGATGAAGCAGATGACAAAGGATGATGAAGAAGATGACTCCATGAATGAAGCAGACAAAGAAATAGACTCTGTGACAAAAGAAGGTGAGACGGAAATGTGAAAGCATGGTGCAAAAATAAGTTGATGAATGAAGATGATGATAGAAGGAATGAACACTTGGACTTGAAAAAAAGTATGAAGCAGTAGTGAAAGGCCAAGGACAAAGGAAGAAAGTTAATGGAGAAATGTAGTAGAAGTATCCAAAGAGGAAGAAGCAAAAGATTGAAGCAGTGGAAGACAACCAAGAAATAAGGCAGGACAAGTGAAATAAGATGGAAAGGGAAGACGAAAATACATGCATAAGGTCATGAAGCAAGGTAAATAATAGTACCATGTGTTCAGAATTGAGATGAAAATGTAATGGATCCATGAAAACAACATCCATGAAATTTTAATGGTCCCTAATGTATCTGATGTAAAAACTAAATGTTTATATTGAGATGGAAATGAAAGGGCTAGATAGGTCTAAATAGAAATTGAATGTGCCCGAGTTAATGTAATGTAAGCCTGATGAGGCGAGTATACCCCCATTGATGAGATGATGGTTTTGAATAACCACTTGTCATGCTCGGAGAAGTGGTGTTGAATAGCCACTTGTGATTTTTTTTAGAGAGGAATGTATGTGGTGGTAAGAAGAAGATGCTTGATTTGCTATGGTGAGAAGAATTCGCTTGTTGTTGGTATGGTTGTGTGTAATCCAAGAAAACCCAAAATAAGATTATGGATCATTTAGGAAACCCAGGTTGATGATGATGTTGATGATGTAGGGGGATTTGAATGTACAGATGTGTTGTTGGACCATGTACAAGAAAAGGTTTCCTAGAGAACCAACAGATAAAATGATTGTGGCCCATGTATTTTGGTGGACGGTAACATTTTTATATGGACTTAAAAAAACACATAATTTATGTTTTGCAGGTACAATATGAATGTTGAAGATAAATGAAGACGAAAGTAGAAGGCCAAAGAAGAAGAATGTAGAAGATTGAGGATGAGGATGGGATCAGCTTAAAAGATAGTTGAAGATAGAGAATTCACAAGTACTAGTTAATGTGGGAGTGTGATGGAATAACTCCTACTTGTGAATAATATTTAATATTTAAATAATTTAATGAGAAATATAATGAAGTAGACCAAGCATATAATTCTACATATGGTTGATAGATTGAGAGGAATGAGTGAAAATAGGGATGGAGATTTAGCGAGAGATTCATGGAAAGATTTGAAGAGATAATTATGGTGGTGGTTTGAACAAATCTCTAAATTGATGTAATTGTTATGGTCAACATTGCTATATAAAGTGATTGTCTTGTACAATTACACAGGAGAATATGTTTTTATAATATATTTTCCCATTTTGGGGGTTTCTTGGTTTCTTGTTTATTATTCCCTATGTCCCTTGCTTCATTGATGGACGTTAAATCCAACAACAACTGAATTATTAGCAAGTTTTATTTCAACATGAAATCATTCCCACAATTCACCCTTATCTGTTCCCACTCATACCATCATGGTTAATGTAGGTGCTCCACCCTTAAGTTAGTTTTTCAACATTTTTTTATTGAAAAGAAAATAACTTTACACCATTCAAAGTTTAAAATATTCGTGTTGAAACTCACAACATTACTATTTTTTTATATAGATATTGTTGAGAAATTAGAGCATTTAATTCAATTTATCTTCTTGATAATTACTTGTGAACTTGCTATGCTTCTTTTACTTAGATCATATCTCTGTTAGCTTATTATGTCTTTCATCAAGTCAATTATCAAAACACGAGAGACACAAAGTTTAGGCTCTTCAAGTCAAGCCCAAAACCTTTCCCTCTTGGAGAGGAAAACCCAAGCGCAATTATTCTTATAGATGTTCAATTGATGAGTACCATAACCATGACCTAAACCCTTGAATTTAATATGCTTCCAAGACCTTGTCACTGCTCCACTAGACTCCTTATGTTGATCTTCTTTTCTGCATTGCTTTGCACCAGGACTAGGAAAGCTCAGTTCCTTATCCTAAATAGGGATGTCCCTTTCAGCTCTTCCTTGAACTATCCTCGGCCTCCTAGAGCCTTATTCTCAATATATCCTTCAGCTCTCTTGATGTCCTAGACAGAGACTTCTTCCTTGATGTAGTAACCTTACCTTGATGTTGTAGGGACCTCTTGAGATGAGCGAGGTATAAGATGGATTCACACTTGAGATGATTGTTCTCCTTCTTTGGTAATTTTCCTTCCTTATGCACTGTGATTCGAGTCTCTTTCACAGATTTAGACCGAGAAGAATAGGCCTTTATATTTCTTCTAAGATATGTCTCTTCTTCTCATCAACTTCAGGATTTGTCTCACACTTATTATTTTAGAACCTTCTGAAATGAGTAAGCCCAAGACTGAAATGCTATAGTCCTCCTCTTTGCTATATTATCCCTTTCTTTTGTACCCAAAACATCACACCCTTTCCCGCACTGTAATCTCAAACTTGATCTAAACTTTATCTAACTTGATCTCTCCAAATGAGGCTTCATACCTATATATATAGGGCTTGTCTCATGTCTTCTATTCTGACATGACTTCTTCAGGATGAGATGACTTCATCAATGAGTATATTTTCTACATTTGAGCCGACTTACTTGGAGCATTTAGACAAGGTCTTGGAGCATACAAATTATATCAATACTTTTTCTTCACAAGTGTAACACTTCTTCATATACATGACTTTTAATTATATATATTTATGACAAGATGACAAACCCTAAATACATCAAGAAGAAGTATTTGACCTATAATAAAAAAATCCTTTCTCATGAAACCCATGAGGCAAGTATTACAAAATAAATTGTATTATCTTTGTGTTCTTCATTACATAAATTCATAATTACAAGTCTTTATGAAGACCGAACCTATTTATGCTTTCCAACACTCCCACTTAACTAGGGAGGTATTCATAATGATACATGGTCAATCTCAATCTGAAGAATCTCATAAGAAGAATCTGATTAGTAATCCCATCTTTATAGCATCATATCAACCAACATTTTCATAGTGCAAGGCCTTGACTAACATCTCCATCTCTCCACGAGACAATGAGCTACAATGTTGGTGAGACAAATGATGTGTAGACACCCTCATCATTGTCTCTCTTGCATCATATCCCACCCAGGTTCATATAGGATATGTCCATCGTGACTATTCTTACTATTGGATTCCCAATCCTTAAAGAATATTCGCCCTTTCACAACTACTCTTTCTGTGGATGTGCTAATACATACCCAAAAGAACACCGGATGCCAGATTATTACCCAATCTTTCATTCTATCTTCCTAGGTGAAAACTAGAACGATGTGTCTATCTCTCCCTCTCAATTATGGATGACATATTCCACAAAGGAATGTACTCATTTGTATACAAGGAATGTACCTAAGCTCCCTCTTTGATTAGGAATTACCGAGTTTATTTCAAGTAAGAAACTTATTACCAGGCTCTCTCTTAATCAGGAACCTGCAATATCAATGATGAAAATGACTAGCTTCTCATGAAGAACTCCTTTCTTTGATGTCATTAATTTCTTCAATGTTGAGGAGTATTCATCTTTGGGATCTCTTCATTAGGGCACAAATCATCCATAACTTTCATCCAATATTCATGTCTTCTATCAGAAAGTGATTCATCAATCTTCTCATCTGGTCTAGCTTCATGCCATGCCGCTTTCCTTCGAACCATACTTTCTCCAAGGATCTTTCATCCCACCATATGGTTTTCAACCCGTGGAAGCCATATACTACCCTTTGGTATCCCTGCATAAGCTCATCAGATATTAATTAATTATAAATATGAACATTTAAATCAAAAGTTACCTTGGTGATGATTTGTCATTTAGGGCCTCAAAATGGCTCCGGAAGTTCAAGACCTGAAAAAAAATGCCAGAAATAGTAAATTGTGCTACAATTAAGGATATAGAAAAATTGAAAGAAACAATGGTGGGGGTCCAAGTGGAATAGGTGAGTGGCCACCAATATCCACCTGGATCAAAATAGGTCTAAAAGGCCCTCCCTTTTTCCCCCTCTTGTGGCATGGGATATTTTGTGTCAAAGTGTCAAATTTGAGGTGGATACTTGCCCATGCCTTTGGACGATAGTTTGTACCACTTTCAACTGCCCCTCATAATTGTTGTAAGTTGGTTATTCAACTACCAAGTCCCTCATTAACTTATTTCTTGGAAATTGTAAATGGATTTGTTTATCTCGACAACTAATGGAATAACTCCTACTTGTGAATAATATTTAATATTTAAATTATGTAATGAGAAACGTAATGAAATAGACCAATCATAGAATTCTACCTATGGTTGGGAGATTGAAAGGAATGAATGAAAATAGAGAGATCCTGACAGCAACAAAACTGAAAGTCGGCCCCCTAAGGAGAGCTGGTTTACTCTCGTAGTTCTATCATCATTGCACTCAATTAACTCAGTTCACCTCCACGTGGTCTTCCACAACTTTCTTGTAATTTTATTTATCAATTTCGAAGAAATTGACAAATAAACATATCCAGCGAACTTTGGAAACTTAATTAAATCCCCGAACCTTAATTCTCGTCACCCTTCGGAATCTTAATTTCATAAAACAAAGCCTTACAAATAAACCACTCTACGCCTCAGGCCCACCATACAATCGACTGTTTAATAAAATGTAGCCACCATACCTTAGGTTATCCTTCGTGCTACTTCTGAATGCAATCACTGTTCGATGAGCCTTCCTCCAAATCGACGGTGTTCGTCGATATCGCACTGCCTCCTCAGTCGAACTTTAATGTGTGATGGCGCGCGAAAAGGCAGTTTTGGGGGTCCCGCCTTATGCCACGTGTCAGCCCCTCTATGGAATTGCTCCCAAATGGAAAATACTACTTACCCCGCAAAAGCGGTGCGATATGGGCGGTCTGGTTTCGCCAACCCACTCTCGAGTTTGGAACAGTGGTTGACCAAAGTTAATTCGGGGTTACGCTATCCCTTCTATTCATCCAGGCTCATAGACTCAAGATCTAACCTTGGGACAGAGACTCTCAGTTAACAACAAAAAGGGTATAATTCTCTTTAGGCGGGATTTTCACTACTTCGGAACATATTCGACAACCACAATTTTACATACACCTCGTCTGCGGGTGGGATTTTAATTCACAGAGCTTGTTCAAACAATTCGAGAGAAACTGTAGACAGAGGGATGTGGATATTGTACAACAGTTCAATTCAATAATTATACACGCGCAGAGCTCAATCGCCTCACAATTAAACAAATTTCCCCACAAATATCAATTCAAGACAGTTGATAATCAACAGGAACTGAAATTTATTCAACCGGAAGCAATTGCTTAACACACAGGTCTTATTGCAGAAATCTCCTCCTCCCTTATGCATTCGGGGAATACAATTTATATGCATCATTATGTGCCTCTTCAGTTCCTCTATGAGGACCGTTTTAGGTAAATCAAAAGCCTAATTACAATTTATTCGAATAACTGAAACATGACAGATGGACTGAACCTAAAGCTATTCGACTTCTATTGACTCTAACTAATCTAAATGAAAATGGCAGCTAAGGTATTGACACCTTGCTGTTACAATTCAATGATTTTGAAACCTCCTAGCCACAACATGTGGACAAAACCTCCTACATTGCTGGCTAGTGTCTCATGCCCCTGCATCAGACTCTCGAGGGCAGTTTTCTTCACGGTCTCCTGTCCATGATCTCTTCCACTGATCTGCCTATCTTTTGCAACATTCCTTCAGTCATCCAAGTGGCATCTTCCGCTGGCTTATCCTTCCATTTGATTAAGTATTGGAAGTACTCTTGTCCTCTGGTCTTCCTGAACACTCTTTTGTCCAATATCTTCTCTGGTTGCAATGGTTGTGCTGGAGGTAGCTGCTTTTCCCACTCAATATGTTCCTTGTTTGCTGGTCTTTCTTCTGCACCATCATCTTCATACTTGTACAAATCTGCAACATTAAAAATGGGAGATATTCCAACATCAAGAGGAAATTCAATCTCATAAGCATTAGCAGAAAACTTTCCGAGTATCTTGCATGGCCTAATCTTTTTGAACTTCAGTTTATTATACTGCTTCTTTGGGAATCTCTCCTTCCTCAAGTGTGCCAAAACCAAATCTCGTACTTCAAAATGGACTTATTTTCTTCTCAAGTCTACTCTGCCTTTGTATTTGGTGTTGCTGCCTTGTAACTGTTGTTTCACTTGTTCATGTATGGCTTGGATCTCTGAAGCAAATTCCTCACCATCTGCACTCCTTAGCTCCACCTTTCCCAGGTTTCTTAACTCTGATATTCCTCTGGGGTGCATTCCATAAACAATATGGAATGGACTCTACCCTGTGCTTCTGTTTGGTGAGTCATTATATGCATATTCTACCTGGGGCAAAATATGGTCCCACTGCCTGGGATGCTCTCCCGCAAGACTTCTCAACAAATTTCCCAGACTCCTATTCACTACCTCGGTTTGTCCATCAGTCTGAGGATTATAAGCTGAGCTGAAACTTAGTTTGGTACCAATTTTCTTCCACAACGTCCTCCAAAAATGGCCCACAAATCTGGTGTCTCTATCTGAAACAATACTCTTAGGTAACCCATGCAACCTAACAAATTCCTTGAAAAACAAGTTAGCAACATGGGTGGCATCACTATTTTTATAACATGGAATAAAGTGTGCCATTTTGGAGAATCTGTCCACTACAACAAAGACTGCATCATTCCCTCTCTGAGTCTTGGGTAATCCTAGAACAAAATCCATACTCACCATGTCCCAAGGCCTGTCTGGAATAGGCAAGGGAGTGTACAATCCTACATTCTAGCTCCTTCCTTTAGCATATTGACATATTTTGCAATTTTTCACAAACTTGTTCACTTCTGCTCTCATCTTGGGCCAATAATAGAAGTGACTCAGCTGCTCATAAGTTTTATTAGTACCAAAGTGTTCAGCAAGTCCACCACTATGCTTCTCCTTGATCAAATTTTCTCTCATGGAACATTTTGGTACACACAGTTGGTTTCTTCTGAATAGTAAGTCCTTCTGAAAGAAATAATCCATCCACTGGCTTCTATCTGTTATAACAGGATTACAACATACCTCAAATGCTTCCTTAAACTCTGAATCTGTTTTATACAATTCTTTGAGAAAATCAAATCCTACAACTTCAAAATTGGTTTCTTGAACAAGCATGTGCCTCCTACTCAAAGCATCATCTACTTTATTTGATTGGCCACTTATGTGTTTCAAAGCAAAGTTGAAACCTTGGAGATACTCAACCCATTTGGCATGCTTATGATTCAACTTGGGCTGCTTTACATTGTATTGTAAAGCATGATTATCGGAGTATAATACAAATTCTTTGGACATCAAATAATGCCTCCACTTTTTCAATGCCTAAACAACTGTATAGAATTCCTTCTCATAAGAGGAATACTTCCTTCTGGTGTCATTCAGCTTTTCATTGAAATAGGCTACAGGCCTATCATCCTGACTCAGCACAGCTCCAATGGCTTCTCCACTGGCATCACACTTCACTTGAAATGGTCTAGTAAAATCAAGCAGAATCAAAACAGGCTTTTCAGTTATCTTTTGCTTCAAAATTTTAAAGCTTATTTTTGCTTCAATAGTCCATTTAAATGGTTGTTTGCTCTTTTTTATCGTCTCAATGACAGGTGCATTAATCTTACTGAATTTCCTTATAAATTTCCTATAAAAACTGGCAAGTCCATGGAAACTTCTCACCTCAAAAACATTTCTAGGTGACGGCCACTCCACAATTGCCTTAACCTTTTTTGGGTCCATCTTCAATCCTTCTGCAGAAACAACAAAGCCCAAATACACTAACTCTTCCTTCATGAATGAGCATTTCTTTAAGTTTATCAGCAGTTTCTCTTGGTGCAACTTCTTCAAGACATAATTAAGATGCCTTAAATGTTCTTCTTTAGTCTTGCTGAAAACTAATATATCATCCAGATACACTATCACAAATTTACCAATGAATTCTTTCAAAACTTCATTCATAAGTCTCATAAAAGTGCTAGGTGCATTTGACAACCCAAAAGGCATGACCATCCATTCATACAGTCCTTCATTTGTTTTAAAGGCAGTTTTCCACTCATCACCCTCTCTTATTCTGATCTGATGATATCCACTTTTTAAATCAATCTTTGAAAAATATTTAGCACCACTCAAACAATCCATTAAATCCTCAACTCTGGGCAAAGGGAATCTGTACCTGATTTTTATCTTATCGATTGCTCTGGAATCATTACACATCCTCCAGCCTCCATCTTTCTTTGGGCTCAATACTGCTGGTACTGCACATGGACTCAAACTTTATCTGATCAGTCCCTTGTCCACCAATTCTTGTACTTGTCTCCTGATTTCCTCATTTTCTGTGGGGGTCATTCTGTAGGCTGCCTTATTTAGCAGATTTGAACCAGGGATAAAATCTATCTGATGGCTGATCTTTCTCACAGGTGGCAGCTCATCAGGTAAATCATCCATAACAATGTCACAATAATTGTCTAACATCTCTTGGATTTCTATTGGAAAATCGGAAATATTTGTAAAAGTAAGAACTACCTTAGGTTTGCAAACTAAAGCAAAACTTACCTCTTATTCTTCTATCTGCTGCAGATATTCCTTTCTGCTCAGCAACAAGGTCTTTGGATCAACCACTCTGCTTGATGGCTCTCCTTCTTCCATGGGTATCAATGTATGATGTACCCCATCCTTGAAGAACTTGTAAGTGTTCTTCTTGCCATCATGCACTGCTGCCCTGTCAAAATGCCAAGGTCTACCCAGCAGTATGTGGCACACATCCATGGGCATCACATCACACAGGACTTTGTCTTTGTATTTTCCCATTTGCAGCTCTATCTCACACTGTTCTTTTACAATCAACTCGTGCCCTTTATGCAGCCAGGACACCCTGTAGGGAGTTGGATGCTCCCTTGTCTTCAGCTTCAACTTCTCTATCACCTCAGTGGAAACCAGATTGTCTGTGTTGCCACTATCAATGACTAGCTGGCAGCATTTCCCTTGGACTTTGCATATGATCCTAAACAAAGTCTTCCTTTGTGCAGGCTCAGTGACTTCTTTGGTTTACTTCAACAAGACCTTATTAACCACCAAGGACTCTCCCCTCTCTCGTAGAATTTCTTCTTCAATTGTTGCCTCTTCTCCAACCTGGGCAACAACAACATTTCTTGGACCAGCACCCACATTCTCTGGGCACTCGTAGTGCTTGTGTCCCACTTGCTGACATCTATAGCACCTCAATTCTCTACCTCTGCTTCTGCCTCCTCTTCCTCTGTAAGAACCCCTTCTGCCTCTTGCATCACCCTCTGTAGATGCATTCTGAGGTGAGCTACTATTAGCTCCATCCCTGGGTGTATTAGGCTTTCCTCTACCACCCTGACTTCCCTTTCCACAGAAAGTACCTCTCTTTTTGGCATACTGCTTCCTCAGCAGTTTCTCCTCTGCTTTCAAGGACAGCTGATAGGCCTCTTCAACTGTCTTAGGAGACAAAAGACCAATCTCATCTTGGATCTCCAGCTTGAGACCATTCACATATCTGGCAGTCTTCTCTGGTGTGTCTTGAAATTTCCTAGCTCTTATGCTCACTCTGTAGAATTCTTTTGTGTATTCCTTTACTGTCAGCAACCTCTGTCTCAGGTTCTGCATTTTCCTAAACAATGTCAGCTAATAATCACTAGGTAAGAATTTACCTTTTAATTTAAACATCATTCTGGGCCAGCTCTTGATAGGTTGTTTTCCAACTCTCCTTATTTCCGCTTGAACTCCATCCCACCAAAGTGCAGCATGTCCCTTCAGCTTTGTTACTGCAAACTTGACCTTCTTATCTTCGCTCATTTCTTCATAGTCAAAGCACTTGTTCATTTCATTAATCCAGTCCACCAGCTCCTATGAATTCACTCCTCCTGCAAAACTTGACACTTCAATATTGGGCTTAACTGCAGACCCCAGAACAGTTCTGAGGAGCCTCATGTCAGGAGGAATCTCAGCAATTTCTCCAGCTTCTTCTATCTCAGGTTCACTGACATCTTCAGGACCTCTGGGCTGTCTTCGCTTTATGGCATCCATTCTGGCTTGGACCCTCTGCAAGGTCTCCAACACTTCTGCATTTGCAACGGGTCTCCTTCTGCCAGCACCTCTACCAACCCAGATTGCCATGTTAATTCTCTGCAAAAACAACTCAAAAACACTCTGATACCACAATTGACAGCAACAAAACTGAAAGTCAGCCCCCTAAGGACAGCTGGTCTACTCTCGTAGTGTTGTCATCATTGCACTCAATTAACTTAGTTCACCTCCACGTGGTCTTCTGCAACTTTATTGTAATTTTATTTATCAATTTCAAAGAAATTGAAAAATAAACATATTTAGCAAACTTTGGAAACTTAATTAAATCCCCGAACCTTAATTCTTGTCACCCTTCGGAATCTTAATTTCATAAAACGACGCCTTACAAATAAACCACTCTAGGCCTCGGGCCCACCATACAATCGACTGTTTAATAAAATGTAAACGCCATACCTTAGGTTATCCTTCGTGCTACTTTCGAACACGATCACCGTTCGATGAGCCTTCCTCCAGATCGACGGCGTTCGTCGATATCGCACTGCCTCCTCAGTCGAACTTTAATGTGCGATGGCGCATGAAAATGCGGTTTTGGGGGTCCCGCCTTATGCCACGTGTCAACCCCTCTATGGAATCGCTCCCAAATGGAAAATACCGCTTACCCCGCAAAAGCGGTGCGATATGGGCGGTCTGGTTTCGCCAACCCACTCTCGGGTTTGGAACAGTGGTTGACCAAAGTTAATTCGGGGTTACGCTATCCCTTCTATTCATCCAGGCTCACAGACTTAGGGTCTAACCTTGGGACAGAGACTCTCAGTTAACAACAAAACAAGTATAATTCTCTTTAGGCGGGATTTTCACTACTTCAAAACAGAGTTCGACGACCATGATTTTATACAGACCTCGTCTGCGAGTGGGATTTTAATTCACAGAGCTTGTTCGAACAATTCGAGAGAAACTGTAGACAGAGGGATGTGGAGACTGTACAACAGTTCAATTCAATAATTATACACGCACAGAGCTCAATCGCCTCACAATTAAACAAATTTCCCCACAAATATCAATTCAAGACAGTTGATAATAAACAGGAACTGAAATTTATTCAACCGGAAGCAATTGCTTAACACACAGGTCTTATTGCAGAAATATCCTCCTCCCTTATGCATTCAGGGAATACAATTTATATACATCATTATGTGCCTCTTTGGTTCCTCTGTGAGGACCGTTTTCGGTAAATCAAAAGCCTAATTACAATTTATTCGAATAACTGAAACATGATAGATGGACTGAACCTAAAGCTATTCGACTACTATTGACTCTAACTAATCTAAATGAAATTGGAAGCTAAGGTATTGACACCTTGCTGTTACAATTCAATGATTTTTAACCCTCCTAGCCACAACATGTGGACAAAACCTCCTACATTGCTGGCTAGTGTCTCATGCCCCTGCATCAGACTCCCGAGGGCGATTTTCTTCATGGGATCCTGTCCATGAGCTCTTCCACTGATCTGCCTATCTTCTGTAACATTCCTTCAGTCATCCAAGTGGCATCTTCCACTGGCTTGTCCTTTCCATTTGATTAAGTACTGGAAGTACTCTTATCCTTTGGTCTTCCTAAACACTCTTTTGTCCAATATCTTCTCTGGTTGCAATGGTTGTGCTGGAGGTAGCTGCTTTTCCCACTCAATCTGTTCCTTGTTTGATGGTATTTCTTCTGCACCATCATCTTCATACTTGTACAAATCTGCAACATTAAAAATGGGAGATATTCCAACATCAGGAGGTAATCCAATCTCATAAGCATTAGCAGAAAAATTTCTAAGTATCTTGCATGGCCCAATCTTTTTGAACTTCAGTTTGTTATACTGCTTCTTTGGGAATCTCTCCTTCCTCAAGAGTGCCAAAACCAGATCTCCTACTTCAAAATGGACTTCTTTTCTGCTCAAGTCTTCTCTGCCTTTGTATTTGGTGTTGTTTCCTTGTAACTGTTGTTTCACTTGTTCATGTATGGCTTGTATCTCTGAAGCAAATTCCTCACCATCTGCGCTCCTTAGCTCTGCCTTTCCCAGGTTTCTTAACTCTGATATTCCTCTGGGGTGCATTCCATAAACAATATGGAATGGAATCTACCCTGTGCTTCTATTTGGTGAGTCATTATATGTGTATTCTGCCTGGGGAAAAATATGGTCCCACTGCTTGGGATGCTCTCCTGCAAGACTTCTCAACAAATTTCCCAGACTCCTATTTACTACCTAAGTTTGTCCATCAGTCTGAGGATGATAAGTTGAGCTGAAACTCAGTTTGGTACCAAGTTTCTTCCACAACTTCCTCCAAAAATGGCCCACAAATCTGGTGTCTCTATGAAACAATACTCTTGGGCAACCCATGCAACCTAACAACTTCCTTGAAAAACAAGTTAGCAACATGGGTGGCATCACTAGTTTTATAACATGGAATAAAGTGTGCCATTTTGGAGAATCTATCCACTACAACAAAGACTACATCATTCCCTCTCTGAGTCTTGGGTAATCCTAGAACAAAATCCATACTCACCATGTCCCAAGGCCTGTCTGGAATAGGCAAGGGAGTGTACAATCCTGCATTCTGGCTCCTTCCTTTAGCATATTGACAGATTTTGCAATTTTTCACAAACTTGTCCACTTCTGCTCTCATCTTGGGCCAATAATAGAAGTGACTCAGCTGCTCATAAGTTTTATTAGTACCAAAGTGTCCAGCAAGTCCACCACTATGCTTCTCCTTGATCAAATTTTCTCTCATGGAACATTTTGGTACACACAGTTGGTTTCTTTTGAATAGTAAGTCCTCCTCCAAGAAATAATCCAGCCACTGGCTTCTATCTGTTAGAACAGGATTACAACATGCCTCAAATGCTTCCTTAAAATCTGAATCTGTTTTATACAATTCTTTGAGAAAATCAAATCCTACAACTTCAAAATTGGTTTCTTGAACAAGCATGTGCCTCCTACTCAAAGCATCAGCTACTTTATTTGATTGGCCACTTATGTCTTTCAAAACAAAGTTGAAAACTTGGAGATACTCAACCCATTTGGAATGCTTATGATTCAACTTGGGCTGTTGTACAATGTATTGTAAAGTATGATTATCGGAGTATAATACAAATTCTTTGGACATCAAATAATGCCTCCACTTTTTCAATGCTTGAACAACTGTATATAATTCCTTCTCATAAGATGAATACTTCCTTCTAGTGTCATTCAGATTTTCACTGAAATAGGCTACAGGCCTGTTATCCTGACTCAACACAGCTCCAATGGCTTCTCCACTGGCATCACACTTCACTTGAAATGGTTTAGTAAAATCAGGCAGAATCAAAACAGGATTTTCAGTTATCTTTTGCTTCAAAATTTTAAAGCTTCTTTCTGCTTCAGTAGTCCATTTAAATGGTTGTTTGCTCTTTTTTATCGTCTCAATGATGGGTGCATTAATCTTACTGAAGTTCCTTATAAATTTCCTATAAAAACTAGCAAGTCCATGGAAACTTCTCACCTCAAAAACATTTCTAGGTGACGGCCACTCCACAATTGCCTTAAACTTTTCTGGGTCCATCTTCAATCCTTCTGCAGAAATAACAAAGCCCAAATACACTAACTCTTCCTTCATGAATGAGCATTTCTTTAAGTTTATCAGCAGTTTCTCTTGGTGCAGCTTCTTCAAGACATAATTAAGATGCCTTAAATGTTCTTCTTTAGTCTTGCTGAAAACTAATATATCATCCAGATACACTATCACAAATTTACCAATGAATTCTTTCAAAACTTCATTCATAAGTCTCATAAAAGTGCTAGGTGCATTTGATAACCCAAAAGGCATGACCATCCATTCATACAGTCCTTCATTTATTTTAAAGGCAGTTTTCCACTCATCACCCTCTCTTATTCTGATCTGATGATATCCACTTTTTAAATCTATCTTTGAAAAATATTTAGCACCACTCAAACAATCCATTAAATCCTCAACTCTGGGCAAAGTGAATCTGTACCTAATTGTTATCTTAATTATTGCTCTGGAATCAGTACAGATCTTCCAGCCTCCATCTTTCTTTGGGCTCAATACTGCTGGTACTACACATGGACTCAAACTTTCTCTTATCAGTCCCTTGTCCACCAATTCCTGTACTTGTCTCCTGATTTCCTCATTTTCTGGGGGGGTCATTCTGTAGGCTGCCTTATTTGGTAGATTTTAACCGGGGATAAAATATATCTGATGGATGATCTTTCTCATAGGTGACAGCTCATCAGGTAAATCATCCACAACAATGTCACAATAATTGTCTTACATCTCTTGGATTTCTATTGGCAAATCAGAAATCTTTGTAGAAGTAAGAACTATCTTAGGTTTGCAAACTAAAGCAAAACTTACCTCTTCTTCTTCTATCTACTGCAGATATTCCTTTCTGCTCAACAACAAGGTCTTTGGATCAACCACTCTGCTTGATGGCTCTCCTTCTTCCATGGGTATCAATGTATGATGTACCCCATCCTTGAAGAACTTGTAAGTGTTCTTCTTGCCATCATGCACTGCTGCCTTGTCAAACTGCCAAGGTCTACCCAGCAGTATGTGGCACACATCCATGGGCATCACATCACACAAGAATTTGTCTTTGTATTTGCCCATTTGCAGCTCTATCTCACACTATTCTTTTACAATCAACTCGTGCCCTTTATGCAGCCAGGACACCCTGTAGGGAGTTGGATGCTCCCTTGTCTTCAGCTTCAACTTCTCTATCACCTCAGTGGAAACCAGATTTTCTGTGCTGCCACTATCAATGACTAGCTAGCAGCATTTCCCTTGGACTTTGCATATGCTCCTAAACAAAGTCTTCCTTTGTGCAGGCTCAGTGACTTCTTTGGTTTGCTTCAACAAGACCTTATTAACCACCAAGGACTCTCCCCTCTCTCGTAGAATTTCTTCTTCAATTTTTTCCTCTTCTCCAACCTGGGCAACAACAACATTTCTTGGACTAGCACCCACATTCTCTGGGCACTCGTAGTGCTTGTGTTCCACTTGCTGACATCTATAGCACCTCAATTCTCTACCTTTGCTTCTGCCTCCTCTTCCTCTGTAAGAACCCCTTCTGTCTCTTTCATCACCCTCTGTAGATGCATTCTGAGGTGAGCTACTGTTAGCTCCATCCCTGGGTGTAGTAGGCTTTCCTCTACCACCCTGACTTCCCTTTCCACAGAAAGTACCTCTCTTTTTGGCAGACTGCTTCCTCAGGAGTTTCTCCTCTGCTTTCAAGGCCAGCTGATAGGCCTCTTCAACTGTCTTAGGAGACAGAATACCAATCTCATCTTAGATCTCTTGCTTGAGACCATTCACATATCTGGAAGTCTTCTCTGGTGTGTCTTGAAATTTCCCAGCTCTTATGCTCACTCTCTAGAATTCTTCTATGTATTCCTTTACTATCAGCAACCTCTGTCTCAGGTTCTGCATTTTCTTAAACAATGTCAGCTGATAATCACTAGGCAAGAATTTACCTTTTAATTTAGCCATCATTTTTGTCTAGCTCTTGATAGGTTGTTTGCCAACTCTCCTTCTTTCCGCTTGCACTCCATCCCACCAAAGTGCAGCATGTCACTTCAGCTTTTTTACTGCAAACTTGACCTTCTTATCTTTGCTCATTTCTTCATAGTCAAAGCACTTGTTCATTTCATTAATCCAGTACACCAACTCCTCTAGATTCAGTCCTCCTGCAAAACTCGACACTTCAATCTTGGGCTTAACTGCATACCCCAGAACAGTTCTGAGGAGCCTCATGTCAGGAGGAATCTCAACAATTTCTCCAGCTTCTTCTATCTCAGGTTCACTGACGTCTTCAAGACCTCTGGGCTGTCTTCGCTTTATGGCATCCATTCTGGCTTGGACCCTCTGCAAGGTCTCCAACACTTCTTCATTTGCAACGGGTCTCCTTCTACCAGCACCTCTACCAACCCAGATTGCCATGTTAATTCTTTTCAAAAACAACTAAAAAACGCTCTGATACCACAATTAACAACAAAAAATTGAAAGTTGGCCCCCTAAGGAGAGCTGGTCTACTCTCGTAGTTCTGTCATCATTGCACTCAATTAACTCAGTTCACCTCCACATGGTCTTCCGCAACTTTCTTGTAATTTTATTTATCAATTTCGAAGAAATTGACAAATAAACATATTCAGCGAACTTTGGAAACTTAATTAAATCCCCGAACCTTAATTCTCGTCACCCTTCGGAATCTTAATTTCATAAAATGCGCCTTACAAATAAACCACTCTAGGCCTCAGGCCCACCATACAATCGATTGTTTAATAAAATGTAGCTGCCATACCTTAGGTTATCCTTCGTGCTACTTCCGAACGCGATCACCATTCGATGAGCCTTCCTCCAGATCAACGGCGTTCGTCAATATCACACTGCCTCCTCAGTCGAACTTTAATGTGCAATGGCGTGCGAAAAGGCAGATTTGGGGGTCCTGCATTATGCCATGTGTCAACCCTTCTATGGAATCGCTCCCAAATGGAAAATACCGCTTACCCCGCAAAAGCGGTGCGATATGGGCGGTCTGGTTTTGCCAACCCACTCTCGGGTTTGGAACAATGGTTGACCAAAGTTAATTCGGGGTTACGCTATCCCTTATATTCATCCAAGCTCACAGACTCAGGGTCTAACCTTGGGACAAAGACTCTTAGTTGACAACAAAACAAGTATAATTCTCTTTAGGTGGGATTTTCATTACTTCGAAACAGATTTCGACGACCACGATTTTACACAGACCTCGTCTGCAGGTGGGATTTTAATTCGCAGAGCTTGTTCGAACAATTCGAGAGAAACTGTAGACATAGGGATGCGGAGACTGTACAACAGTTCAATTCAATAATTATAAACGCACAGAGCTCAATCGCCTCACAATTAAACAAATTTCCCCACAAATATCAATTCAAGACAGTTGATAATCAACGGGAACTGAAATTTATTCAACCGGAAGCAATTGCTTAACACACAGGTCTTATTGCAGAAATCTCCTCCTCCCTTATGCATTCGGGGAATACAATTTATATACATCATTACCGTTTTTGGTAAATCAAAAGCCTAATTACAATTTATTCGAATAACTGAAACATGACAGATGGACTGAACCTAAAGCTATTCGACTTCTATTGACTCTAACTAATCTAAATGAAACTGGCAGCTAAGGTATTGACACCTTGTTGTTACAATTCAATTATTTTGAACCCTCCTAGCCACAACATGTGGACAAAACCTCCTACATTGTTGGCTAGTGTCTCATGCCCCCTCATCAGATCCATGGAAAGATTGAATGAGATACTTATGATGGTGGTTTGAAAAAATTCTCTAAATTGATGTATTTGTTATAGTCAACATTATTATATAAATTGACCATATTGTACATAATAATTACAAAGTAATAAGTTTTTATAATCCCCTTTTTGAGGTTTTATTGTTTCTTGTAATTATTCTGTGATATGATGAGGATTGGCAGATGAGGTAGAACTTTGAAATAGCAAGTAATCTGAATGGCGATGATTGTGAAAGGACATGGAATGAATCATGCAACGTTATATTGATGACAACATAGGATGGCAAAATGGCGATGGTAGTGAAAGGAAATGGAATGAGGCATGCAACATTATATTGATGACAACATAGGATGGAAGAATGTCGATGATAGGGAAAGGACATGGAATGAAGCATGCAACATTATATTGATGACAACATAAAATAGAATAATGGCTTGGCCACCACAAGAGGATATTGAAGTAATGCATGAGCGATGAGAACGGGAACAATGTCCGAGTTTGAAAAATCGCAGAATGGGAGAGAATAACTCGCTACAAATTGGAATGGGAGTTTGCAGAATGAGTAAATTCTATGTTACAAAACATAGAATTGGATTTGGTGCTTCTTGGATGAATGGCACTCCATAGTAACACACATATATGTGGTTGAGGCTTGTGGGTTTTGAACCCGCGACCCATCCAACAAACCAACGCTTTAACAATAGCGTGCCAGCCAACCGCAAATGGGGTAGGCTTTTTAATCAGGCTTTCATACTGATATTTCTAAGTGCTAATATTAGCATTCCATCCATAGATAAATATTTGTGTATATGTACCAGCAAGTTTTTAACACTTGTATTTTCCATTGGGAAATATGATCATGACATAAATGAAAGATGGCTCCATAACCAATTGTGCTATGTTCTCTTGTATTCAAAGGTGTTGTGTGATGGTGATTAGGTTGAAGACGAATAGAAATAAATTTCTAGCATCAAGTTACGAGAAGAGGATTTTTCATCAAACATAGACATTATTTACCAATGCGCATGGAGCCAAGGACTGGCCGAGAAGCTATTAAATGAATGAATGGTCCACAAAGGTATTTATTTATGGTCAAAATGAGATTGCTTTATAATCACATTACTCTTAATATAATCCTTGAAGACATAGTCACATGAAGTTTAAAAAGGAGTGCTTAATGAATGAGAGGTTCTGAGGTTACATTCATGTGGAAAGAGGAAGTGAGTAATAATTTACATAGTCAATGTAATGAAACAAACTCAACTCAAGTTGTCTTTTATGAGTTATTACAAAAATCCTTATATTAAAATTCATGTAAAGGTTCTATAATGAGTCCAAATATTTGAGTAGGTACTTGGGAGTTTTTTCTTCAAAGTTAAATCCTAAAGACAAAAGCTTGAAGTCCATGTGTAAGAAAAAAATTATGGTAATGTAATGGTGTCTTTGTAAAATCATAGTGAGGGTTTAAGAATGGATATAGTAAACTATTGTTTGTACATGATTGGTTGTACTCGGTACTTAAGATTAACATAAAGAATTGAAGTCAAATAGAGAGTCTAGAATCAAAGTAAAGTGAATTTGTAGACATGTATGTGGTGGATCAATTAAGTTTGGTAAGCCAAATTCATAGGCTGCTTTGTTCTGTCTTGCTATCACTCCAACAAAGAAACATATTTTGTAAATGTATAAAGAAAATTTTAGGTATCTTGTTGGATGGAAACATCCCTCCTATAAGAAACAATTTATGCAGGTACAGTGGAAGATTCAGATGAAGCAGATGACAAAGGATGATGAAGAAGATGACTCCATGAATGAAGCAGACAAAGAAACAAACTTTGTGACAGAAGAAGGCGAGAGAGAAATGTGAAAGGATGGTGCAAAAAGAAGTTAGTGAATGAAGATGATGATAGAAATAATTGACACTTGGACTTGAAAAAAGTATGAAGCAGTAGTGAAAGGCCAAGGACAAAGGAAGAAATTTTATGCAACAATGAAGCAATAGAAGTATCCAAAGAATAAGAAGAAGCAAAAGAATGAAGCAGTGAAATACAACCAAGAAATAAGGAAATACAAGTGAAAGAAGAAGGAAAGGGAAGACGAAGATACAAGCATAAGGACATGAAGCAAGGTAAATAATAGTACCATGTGTTCATAATTGAGATGCAAATGTAATGAATCGATGAAAACAACATCCATGAAAGTTTAATGGTCCCTAATGTATCTGATGTAAAAATGAAATGTTATATTGAGATGGAAATGAAAGGGCTAGATACTTCTAAATAGAAATTGAATGTTCCCGAGTTAATGTAATGTAAGCCTGATGAGGCGAGTATACCCCCATTTTTGAGATGATGGTGTTGAATAACCACTTGTCATGCTCAGAGAAGTGGTGTTGAATATCCACTTGTGATTTTTTTAAGAGAGGAAGGTATGTGGTGGCAAGAAGAAGACACTTGATTTGCTATGGTGAGAAGAAGCCACTTGATGTTGGTATGGTTGTGGAAAATCTAAGAAAAAGCAAGAAAATATTAGGGGTCATATAGAAAACCCAGTTTGATGTTGATGTTGATGATGTAGGGGGATTTGAATGTATAGATGTGTTGTTGAACCATGTATGAGAAAAGGTTCCCTAGAGAACCAATGGATACAATGATTGTGGCCCATGTATTTTGGTGGACGGTAACATTTTTATATGGACTTCAACAAACACATAATTTATGTTTTGCAGGTACAAGATGAATGTTGAAGATAAATGAAGATGAAAGTAGAAGGCCAAAGAATAATAATGCAGAATATTGAAGATGAGGATGGGACTAGTTAAAAGATAGTTGAAGATACAGAATTCACAAGTACTCGTTAAGGTGGGAGTATGATGGAATAACTCCTACTTGTGAATAATATTTAATATTTAAATAATGTAATGAGAAATATAATGAAGTATACCAAGCATAGAAGTCTACGTATGGTTGAGAGATTGAGAGGAATGAGTAGAAATAGGGATGGATATTTAGTGAGAGATTCATGGAAATATTTGAAGAGATAATTATGGTGGTGGTTTGAAAAAATCTCTAAATTGATGTATTTTTTATGGTCACCATTGCTATATAAAGTGACTGTCTTGTAAAATTACACACGGGAATATGTTTTCCTAATATATTTTCCCCTTTTGGAGGTTTTTTTGTTTCTTGGTTATTATTCCCTATGTCCCTTGCTTCATTGATGGATGTTAAACCCAACAACAACTAAATTAATAGAAAAGTTTATTTCAGCAAGAAATAATTCCCACAATTCACCCTCATCCATTCCCACTCATAGCATCATAGTTAATGTAGGTGCTCCACCCTTCAATTAGTTGTTCACATTTTTTATTGAAAAAAAAATACCTTTACATCATTCAGAGTTTAAAAGATTTTTGTTGCAACTCGCAACATTATTGTTTTTTTATATAGATATTTTTGAGAAATTAGGGCGTTTAATTCAATTTATCCTCTTGATAATTACTTTTGAGCTTGCTATGCTTCTTTTACTTAGATCTTATCTTCGTTATCTTATTATGTCCTTCATCAAGTCAATTATCAAAACACAAGGGACACGAAGTTTAGGCTCTTCAAGCCAGGGAAAAATCCTCTCCCTCTTAGGGAGGAAAACCCAAATGTAATTCTTCTTATAGATTTTCAATTTATGAGTACCATAACCATGACCTAGACCCTTTACTTCATTATGCTTCCAAGACCTTGTCACTGCTCCACTAGACTCCTTATGTTGATCTTATTTTCTATACTACTTTGCACAAGGACTAGGAAAGCTCAATTCCTAATCTTGAATAGGGATATCCCTTTCCACTCTTCCTTGAACTATCCCCGGCCTCCTAAAGCCTTATTCTCGGTCTATCCTTCAACACTCTTGATTCTCTAGATAGATACTTATTCCTTGTTGTAGTAACCTTACCTTGCTATTGTAGGAACCTCTTGAGATGAGAGAGGTATGGGATGCATTCACACTTGAGATGATTGTTCTCCTTCTTTAGTAAGTTGCCTTCTTTACGCACTGTGATTTGGGTCTTTATCCCATATTTAGACATAGAATAATAAGCCTTTATATTATTTTGAGATATATCTCTTCTTCTCATCAACTTCAAGATTTGTCTCGCACTCCTTTTTGCAAAACCTTCTGAAATGAGTAAGCCCAAGACTGAAATATCATAGTCCTTCTCTTCGCTATACTATCCCTTTTTTTAATACCCAAAACTGTAGACCCTTTCTCGCATTGTAATCTCAGACTTGATCCGAACTTGATCGAACTTGATCTCTCCAAATGAGGCTGCATACCTATATCTATATATATATATATATATATATATATATATATATAGGGGTTTTCTCATATCTTCTATGTTGGCATGACTTCTTAAGAATGAGTCGACTTCGTCAAGTGGTATATTTTCCACATTTGAGCCGACTTACTTGGAGCATTTAGAAAAGTTCTTTGAGCATATAAATTACATCAACATTTTTCCTTCACAATTGTAACACCTCTTTATATGCATGAATCTTAATCATATATATTATGACAAGATGAAAAAACCCTAAATGCATCAAGAAGAAGTCTTTGACATATAATAAAAACTTCCTTGCTCACAAAACCCATGAGACAAGTATTACAAAATACAATTTATTATCTTTGTCTTATTCATTACATAAATTCATTATGAAGATCGAACCTAGTTACACTTTCCAACACTCCATATCAAATAGGGAGGTATTCATAATGGTACATGGTCACTCTCCATCTGAATAATCTCATAAGAAGAATCTAATTGTTAATACCATCTTTATAGCATCATATCAACCAACATTTTCATATTGCAAGGCCTCTACTAACAGCTCCATCTCTCCATGATACAATGAGCTACAATGCTGGCAAGACCAATGATGAGTAGACACCCTCATAATTGTATCTCTTGGATCATATCCCACCCGAGTTCATATATGATATTCAATGAGGAGTATTCTTACTCTTGGATTCTCAGTCCTCAAATAATATTCGTCCTTTTATGATTACTCTTTCCGTGGATTCCCTACTACATCCCTAAAAGGGTATCAGATGCCAGATTATTACCCAATACCACATTCTATTTTCCTAGGTGAAGACCAGAATGATGTGTCTATATCTCCCTCTCAACTAGGGAGGACATATTCCACAAAAAAATGTACTCATTCATATACAAGGAATGTACCTAATCTCCCTCTTGGCTTAGGAATTACCAAGTTTCTTTCAAGTAAGAAACTTATTACCAAGCTCCCTCTTATTCAGGGACCTACAACAGTAATGATGGAAACAACTAGCTTCTCATGAAGAACTCATTTCTTCGATTTCATTAATTTCTTCGATATTGAGGAGTCTTCATATTTTGGATCTCTTCATTAGGGCACAAATCATCCATCACTTTCATCTAAGAGTCATGTCTTCTATCATAAAGTGATTCATCAATATTCTCATCCGGTCTAGCTTCATGCCATGCTACTTTCCTTCGAACCATACTTCTTCCAAGGATATTTCATCCTGCCATATGGTTTTAAACCTGTGGAAGACATATAATTCCCTTTGGTAGCCCTGCATAAGCTCATCAGATATTATTTAATTACAAATATAAACTTTTAAATCAAAATTTACCTTAGTGATGATATGTCGTTTAGGGCCTCAAAATGGCTCCAAAAGTTCAAGACCCAAAAAAAAATACCAGAAATAAACAATGGTGGGGGTCCAAGTGGAATAGTCGGGTGGCCACCAATATCCACCTGTATCAAAATAGGTCTAAAAGGGCCTCATTTTTTCCCTCTCCCTCGGATGGAAGCTTTTGGGTCAAAGTGTCAAAATTGTGGTGGGTACTTGCCCATGCCTCTATCTGATAGTTTTTACCACTTTCAACTACCCCTCATAATTGTGGTAAGTTGGTTGTTCAACTACCAAGTCCCTCATTAAATTCTTTCTTGGAAATTGTAAATGGATGGGTTTAACTCAACAACTAATGGAATAACTCCTACTTGTGAATAATATTTAATATTTAATATTTAAATTATTTAATGAGAAATGTAATGAAATAGACCAAGCATAGAATTCTACCTATGGTTGAGAGATTGAAAGCAATGAATGAAAACAGAGAGATCCATGGAAATATTGAATGAGATAGTTATTATGGTGGTTTGAAAAAATTATCTAAATTGATGTATTTGTTGTAGTCAACATTATTATATAAAATGACCATCATGTACATTAGAATTACAAAGTAATAAATTTTTATAATTCCATTTTTGAGGTTTTTTGGTTTCTTGTTATTGTTCTGTGATATGTGGAGGATTTGCAAACAAGGAAGAACTTGGAAATAGCAAGTAATATGAATGGAGATGATAGTGAAAGGACATGGAATGAAGCATGCAGCATTATATTGATGAGAACATAGGATGGAAGAATGGTGATGATAGAGAAAGGACATGGAATGAAGCATGCAGCATTATATTGATGACAACATAGGATGGAAGAATGGCTTGGCCACCATAAGAGGAGATTGAAGGAATGCATGAATGATGAGTAGATAAATTTCCGAGTTTGCATAATTGCAGAATGGGAGAGCATAACTCACTGCAAATTCGAATGGGAGTTTGCAGAACGAGTAGCTTCTATGTTACAAAACATAGAATTGGAGATGGTGCTTTTGGGATGAATGGCACTCCGCAGTAACACATAGATTATGTGGTTGAAACTGAAGTTTTTGAGATGAATGGATCTCTGTAGAATGGGGAGTTGTCACTTGATTTTTCTAAGCTAAGTTTTTTTAGATGAATGGCACTCTATAGAATGGGTCTTGCATGATTTATAAAATGGTTTGTGGGGTTTGAACCCGCGACCCATCCAATGGATTATGTGGTTGAAACTGAAGTTATTGAGATGAATGATACTCTGTAAATGGGGAGTTGTCACTTGATTGGATTAAGCTGAATTTTTTTAGATGAATGGAACTCTATGGAATGGGGAGTTTTCACTTGATTGGTTGAAGCTGAATTTTTTGAGATGAATGGAACTTTGTAGAATGGGCCTTGCATGATTTAGAAAATGTTATGTGGGGTTTGAATTTGTGACCCATCCAATAAACCAACGTTTTAAAAACACTATGCCAGGCAACCCGCAAATGGGGGGGACTTTTTACTCAGGCTTGCATATTGATATTTCTAAGTGCTAAAATTAGCATTCCATCCAAAGATAAATATTTTTGTATATGTAATAGCAAGTGTTACACACATGTATTTTCCATTATGAAAGATGATCATGACATAAATGAAAGATAGCTCCATAATCGATTGTGCTATGTTCTCTTGTTTTTAAAGGTGTTTCATGATGGTGATTATGGTGAAGACGAATAGGAAAAAAAAATTAGTATCAATTCATGAGAAGAGGATTTGCCATCAAACATAGTCATTATTTACCAATGCGCATGGAGCCAAGGATTGGCCGAGAATATATTAAATGAATGAATGGTCCACAAAGGTATTTATTTATGGTAAAAAAGAGATTGCTTTATAATCACATTAGTCTTAATATAATCCATGAACACATAGTCACCTAAAGTTTAAAAAGGAGTTCACAATGACTAAGAGGTTCCATTCACATGAAAAGATGAAGTGAATGAGAATTTTCATAGATAATGTAATGAAACAAACTCAACTCAAATTGTCTTTTATGAGTTAGTACAAAAATACTTGTATTAAAATTCATCTAAAGGTTTTATAATGAGTCCAAAGATATGAGTAGGTAATTGGGAGTTTTTTCTTCAAAATTAAATGCCAAAGACAAAAGCTTCAAGTCCATGTGTGAGTCAAAAATTATGGTAATGTAATGGTGTCTTAGTAAAATCATAGTGAGGTTATAAGAATGGATATAGTAAACTACTATGGGTGCATGATTAGTTGTACTCGACACTCAAGGTTAACATAAAGAATTGAAGTCAACTTGAGAGTCTGGATTCAAAGTAAAGTGAAGTTGTAGACATGTATGTGGTGGATTGATTAAGTTTGTCAAGCCAAAGTCATAGGTTGCTTTGTTCGATCTTGATATCACTCCAACAAAGAAACTTATTTGTAAATGTATGAAGGAAAATTTAGGTATCTTGTTGGATGGAAACTTCCCTCCTAATCTCCCTAATATCCCTCTTGGCTTAGGAATTATCAAGTTTCTTTCAAGTAACAAACTTATTAACAGGCTCCCTCTTAATCAGGGGCCTGCAACAGCAATGATGAAAATACCCAGCTTCTCATGAAGAACTCCTTTCTTCGATGTCATTAATTTATTTGATGTTGAGGAGTCTTCATATTTGGGATATCTTCATTAGGGCACAAATCATCCATCACTTTCATCCAAGAGTCATGTCTTCTATCAAAAAGTGATTCATCAATCTTTTCATCCGGTCTAGCTTCATTTCATGCCAATTTCCTTAGAACCATACTTCTTCCAAGGATCTTTCATCCTGTCATATGGTTTTCAACCTGTGGAAAACATATACTTCCCTTTGGAAGCCCTGGATAAGCTCATTAGATATTAATTAATTAAAAATATGAACTTTTAAATCAAAATTTACCTTAGTGATGATCTGTCGTTTAGGGCCTCAAAACGGCTCCGGAAGTTCAAGACCCGAAAAACAGCCAAAAATAGTAAATTATGCTACAATTAAGGAAACTGAAAGACTGAAAGAAACAATGGTGGGGGTCCAAGTGGAATAGGTTGGTGGCCACCAATATCCACCTAGATCAAAATAGGTCTAAAATTCCCTCACTTTTTCCCCCTCTCGTGGCATGGGAGATTTTGGGTCAAAGTGTCAAATTTGAGGTGGGTACTTGCCCATGCCTTTGGATGACAGTTTTTACCACTTTCAACTACCCCTCATAATTGTGCTAAGTTGGTTGTTAAACTACCAATTCCCTCATTAACTACTCTCTCTGAAATTGTAAATGGATGGGTTTAACTCTACAACTAATGGAATAACTCCTACTTGTGAATAATATTTAATATTTAATTTACGCAATGATAAATATAATGAAATAGTCCAAGCATAGAATTCTACCTATGGTTGAGAGATTGAAAGGAATGAATTAAAATAGAGAGATCCATGGAAATATTGAATGAGATATTTATGATGGTGGTTTGAAAAAATTCTCTAAATTGATGTATTTTTTATAGTCAACATTATTATATAAAGTGACAATCTTGTACATTAGAATTACAAAATAATAAGTTTTTATAATTTCCTTTTTTAGGTTTTTTGGTTTCTTGTTATTATTTTGTGATATGTTGAGGATTTTCAGATGAGGCAGAACTTGGAAATATCAAGTAATTTGAATGGCGATGATAGTGAAAGGACATGGAATGAAGCATGCAACATTCTATTGATGACAACATAGGATGGAAGAATGGCTTGGCCACCACAAGAGGAAATTGAAGGAATGCATGAGCGATGAGAAGGAGAGCAATGTCCAAGTTTGCAAAATTGCATAATGGGAGAGCACAACTCGCTACAAATTCGAATGGGAGTTTGCAGAACAAGTAACTTCTATGTTACAAAGCATAGAATTGGAGTTGGTGCTTTTGGGATGGATGGAACTCCATAGTAACACACAGATTATGTGGTTGAAACTGAAGTTTTTGAGATGAATGGAACTCTGTAGAATGGGGATTTGTCACTTGATTGGTTGAAGCTAAAGTTTTTGAGATGAATGGCACTCTGTATAATGGGTCTTGCATGATTTAGAAAATGGTTCGTGGATTTTGAACCCGCGACCCATCCAACAGATTATGTGGTTGAAACTGAATTTTTTGAGATTAATGGCACTCTATAAAATGGGGAGTTGTCACTTGATTGGTTGAAGCTGAATTTTTTTAGATGAATGTCACTTTGTAGAATGGGGAGTTTTCACTTGATGGATATTTAGTGAGATATTCATGGAAATATTTGAAGAGATAATTATGGTGGTGGTTTGAACAAATCTCTAAATTTATGTATTTTTTATGGTCACCATTGTTATATAAAGTGATTGTCTTATACAATTACACACGGGAATATGTTTTTATAATATATTTTCCCCTTTGGGGGGTTTTTTGGTTTCTTGGTTATTATTACCTAGGTCACTTGCTTCATTGATGGACGTTAAAGCCAACAATAACTAAATTATTAGCAAGGCTTATTTCAACACGAAATAATTCCCACAATTCACCCTCATATGTTCCCACTCATAGCATCATGGTTAATGTAGGTGCTCTACCCTTCATTTAGTTTTTCACCATTATTTTATTGAAAACAAAATACCTTTACATCATACAAAGTTTAAAATATTCGTGTTGCAACTCACAACATTACCCTTTTTTATATATAGATATTGTTAAGAAATTAGGGTGTTTAATTCAATTTTTCTTCTTGATAATTACTTCTGAACTTGCTATGATTCTTTTACTTAGATCTTATCTTCATTATCTTATTATGTTTTTCATCAAGTCAATTATCAAAATACAAGAGACACAAAGTTTAGGCTCCTCAAGCCAGGGCCAAAACTTCTCCCTCTTGGAGAGGAAAACCAAAATGTAATTCTTCTTATAAATGTTCAATTGATGAGTACCATAACCATGACCTAGACCCTTGACTTCAGGATGCTTCCAAGACCTTTTCACTGTTTCACTAGACTCCTTATTATTATCTTCTTTAGACAAGGTCTTGGAGCATACAAATTACATCTATATTTTTCCTTCACAAGTGTAACACTTCTTCATATACATGACTCTTAATTATATATATTTATGACAAGATTAAAAACCCCAAAAGACATCAAGAAGAAGTATTTGACCTATAATAAAAACTTCCTTGCTCATGAAACCCATGAGGCAAGTATTACAAAATAGATTTTATTATATTTGTCTTCTCCATTACATAAATTCATAATTACAATTCATTATGAAGACCAAACCTAGTTACACTTTCCAACACTCCCTCTTAACTAGGGAGGTATTCATAATGGTACATGGTCACTTTGAATCTAAATAATCTCATAAGAATAATCTGATTGTTAATCCCATATTTATAGCATCATATCAACTAGCATTTTCATAGTGAAATGCCTTGACAAACAACTCCATCTCTCCATGAGACAATGAGATAAAATGTTGGTGATACCAATGATGACTAGACACCCTCGTCATTGTCCCCCTTGGATCATATCCCACCCAATTTCATATAGGATATGCCTATTAGGACTATTCTTACTGTCGGATTCCTAGTCCTAAAAGAATATTAGTCCTTTCATGACTACTCTTTCAATGGATGCCCTAATACATCCCCAAAATAGTATTGGATGCCAGATTATTACCCAATCCCGCAATTCGTCTTCCCAGGTGAAGACTATAATAATGTGTCTATCTCTCCCTCTCAACTAGGGAGGACATATTCCACAAATTAATGTACTCATTCCTATACAAGGAATGTATCTAAGCTCCCTCTTGGCTTAGGAATTACCGAGTTTATTTCAAGTAAGAAACTTATTATCGGGCTCCCTCTTAATCGGGGACCTACAACAGCGATGATGAAAACAACCAACTTCTCATGAATAAATATTTTCTTCAATTTCATTAATTCTTTTATGTTGAGGAGTCTTCATCTTTTGGATCTCTTCATTAGGGAACAAATCATCCATCACTTTCATCCAAGAGTCATGTCTTCTATCAGAAAGTGACTCGTCAATATTCTCATCTGGTCTAGCTTCATGCCATGTTGTTGTCCTTCGAACCATACTTATTCCAAGGATATTTTATTTTGCCATATGGTTGTTAACCTGTGGCAGACATATACTTCCCTTTGGCATCCCTACAGAAGCTCACCAAATATTAATTAATTATAAATATGAACTTTTAAATCAAAAGTTACCTTAGTGATGATATTTCACCATGAAATCTTCTTGTAGGCATCAACATGTTTGTTTACAGATTGACACATATCCTAAAGATATTTATTGACAAGGGTGTCCATATTTTCCAAAATTCTGTCAGAGTTTACATATCTTCTGAGGATATTTTCTAGTCAAGTCTTCTTGGCTTCCTTGTATGTTGACTTCTTCTTTCCATGGTTGTAATTTTCACGATTTCTTCCTTCTTCTTTCTCCACACAATTTTATTTCATTCCCAAGAAATTCCATTGTCCAGTTCCTTGATAATATACTTCTCCTCATATTCCACATGAGGAAATATTATGTTGATTTCATCTAGTGTATGTCACGCCTTTTGGCAACCTATGCATCGGAAGAGTTTATGCATTCTATTTTGATCATACTTCTAAAAATAGAAGTATACTACATGCAACCACATGACTTCATAGCATCTAGTGTGAGCATATATATACATGTACCTAATTATTTTACTTTTGAGTCATCCTGCAGTAGGTTTCGTTCGAATGAAGAGTTTCATTCCCTTGACCTGCTTCATCAATATGTCATCATATTCTGATCCTAGAATTCTGCAAGTTAGAACTCTTAAAGAAACCTTTTGCTTTCTTTCTAACCAGTGACTCCAAAGAGGATTGTATTAGAAAAATGTTAGCACCTATTTCCATATTGATTAATGAATGATGAACCATGATCTAGATAACTGCCTTCTAATAAATTTTATATATACAGTGAGGTTCCGAGGAGCCATTTTATCTCATAGCATAGATATCTCATAAATGTTTTTCCAGACATCCTCCTATGACAAGTACTCATATTTTTTATGCTTCTATCATGATTTTAATTTTAAAATGATGCATCTATATAATATATAATACATCCTATTGTTCCTTGGGAGATAATCTCTGGTTGTGAGGAGATCAGTGCCTAAGACATTTATTGTCACTTGAAAATATAATTATTCGTTGTCCCTTCATATTGTAACCCTAGAATTATATCTTAAACCCTATAATATTTACCGATAACACAACTCTTCAAAGTGCCTTTGAATGATAAATGTGCATGAACAAGAGAAGGTGAAATGATAGTGAAAACCATTAGCAATATGTTGTAAATCATAGAAACTATTATCTCTAGTTTTAGAAGAAAATGGTTGCAAGAAATGATTCGGAATAAAGGAGCGGATTATTAAGGAAATTTACTCTAACTCACAGATGTAAATTAGACACCGTCAACTTCATTACTTTATTCCAACAGAAGAGACATACATAAGATGGAACGGGAAGAACTCGACACAATCATCAATTGTTGGAAAATTCTCTGAAAAGCTTTATTAATTAAATAAAGATAAAGTACAAAATTGCCAAAACTTCTGAGGCCCAAAGTCCAGAACCTCATTTCTCTCTTGAAAAAGTCTTAAATACATTATTACAAAATTGACATTTATGGAACTGTCAACTTCCCAAACTTTTTTCTTTGGTCATTACAATAAAAAATAGAAAATTAAAACTTCTGTAGTAAAATAAATTAAATTAAATATGAAGCAACATTTGATCATGAGGTGGCAGCTTCCTAAGATCCTATAATGGAAGAAGTTCCTGCATATGCATCATTAGCTTGCAGAGACATCCATTCCTTGAATTTTATCCACGGTCTTTGCCTTCTTGGCTTCATTTTCTACATCACTCTCCAAATCAATTAATTTATCTCTTCCTACTTTAAGCCCCTTCTCAACAGGATGAGGGGTTTGTAGCTCCATCTGCACAAATGCAGAAGTTTGTCCTCCATTTTCCAGCTTCTCCATTTCTGGCCTTGATTCATGAACAAATGGAGAATATCCATTCTTCAATCTGCAGTTTGAAATCACATGGTATGGGTCATAAGCCCATTTCCCCTCCAATGAAAAATGCATTTTAGTTCGCATTTTGTGAGCGCTTCGAGGGCCTGTCTGGTGTTTACAATGAATGGCCCTATTGTCCTGGGTAGTTTAAACAAATGACCTTTATTTACTAGTACAAAATGGACCTAATAAACATTAAGAATTTTCTTGATGAACTCCAAGGAAAACAATCTCATGGGAACAAATACAGGTAATTTAAAAGGCTCTATATCAGCTCCAAATAGTATAATTTCAATATAGTCTTCATGAGCAAACCAATCTTCTTTACTTAATTTCAAAAAAAATTGAGCTTTAGGAAATAACGTTGGTGCAGATACTCCATTTAAAATTGAATATACAATATGAAAGAAAGAGGAGGTAAATTCACACAGCCCTTCATTTCCCACCTCCTTTCTTACCAGGTCTTTCCAAGAGACCATTGACTGTTTGTTTTTATTCACATCAACAATATTCAACCCCAACTGGGTAAATCTATCCACATTACTATAAAGAAACAAATAGGTGACCAGAGAAAGAAACCTAAAACTTCCTGTGATTGATGAACTCATAAATTGATTATTGATAACACTCTCCAGATAAGTGGGAATATTCAAAACTACTCCAGGCTTCATCATTAAATCAAACATTCCTATAATTGACTTATCTACCACCATAGTATCTTCTCTCCCTAGGATTCTGGCCAAAATTTTTTGAATTGGTCGTACATCTTCATCAAAGGAATTTAAAGGAAAACTCTTTGACTCCAAGGAGAAATTTACCTTTTCAAGCTTGAGATAAAATACAATTTGGGTAAACTCAGGCCCTGACAATTCTTGAAAATATGTAGAGAGGGATTCATAAGTAAAACTCACATATGACTCTGCAGAGTGGTAAAAAAATTATTTCCTTATCAACTGAGTTGACACCTGGAAGACATTTTTCCCCAATTGGTTCATGACAAAGCATTTTTGAGGGTACATGGCAGAAACCAACCAATGGATAAACTCTGGAAACAGGTAGGTCTATTAAACAAACACTAACAGGACACCAAACTTAATCAAAGCAGAGTAAATTGGGGACTTCGATTTTTTTAGGATGACATGTTGATAAAATAGAGGGTGTTCTACTGTGCAGTGAGTATCTACAATGTTTGTTTCTTTATCCATTAATGATCAGTTTATGCGGGAACGCAACGGAATAAATATATAACCATAAATATAGAATCTGACGGAAATAACACTTCATTTTCATTAATATCAAAGAACTGAAATTTGCTTACAAACAGAATGGAAATAAAACTAGCTAGGGCACTGGTAGCTATCTCTAAGAAGAGATGTGGCGGCTACAGGCCTCTGAACTGAGTTACAATGAGGCTTGAGGGCCTATTTATTATTTAGAAACAATGGATAACCCTAAACATCCAAAAACCTAACCCTAGGAGATGAAGTGCCAAAACTATGGGCCCCGTTTGGGTAAATTGGTGTTTCAACTTCCCAGGGACGTAACTTTGGCATACTATCTCCGTTTGACGCTCATGATACATCATTAGAAATCTCTATCCGAGGACTACAAATTTCGCCACAAATATCATTTTGAAATGGAATGTTATTTTTTGGAGGCGCGATGCCCAAAAAGCGTCGTTTAGGGCCTCAAAACGGCTCCGGAAGTTCAGGACCCGAAAAACTGCTAAAAATAGTAAGTTATGCCGAAACTGAAAAACTGAAAGAGACAATGGTGGGGGCCCAAGTGGAATAGGCGGGTGGCCACCAATATCCACCTGGATCATTCCTCCCCCCTTAGGAAGCAATGGTCCCCATTGCGTTAAGGTCCTCCATGAGATGAGGAAATTTCTGCTGAACTTGGTCCCTGGTGAACCACTTTCCTTGGTGCAGGAGTTGGCCAGCTTTGACAACCCGATATAGTTGGATCTTCTGCTGGCGGGTGTTCTTGATTTGCATGTCCATGATGCAATCTGTGGTGGCCTGTTCCATGCAGTCTGGATTTAACTCAGTTGGTGTGAGTTGTTCTGCAATGTCCGAGGTGTCCAGTAGAGGTGGGAAGTAAGGACGAAGGCGATCCACATTGAAGACTGGGTAGAGACCAAGGAATGGTGGAATACTGAGCTCGAATGCATTGTTCCCTACGGCCTTGGTGATGGTGTACGGCCCGTATCGGAGCGGGCGAAGCTTGCGGTGGGGTCCAGTGAGGCGCTCCTTCTGCAAATGTAGCCATACTTTGTCGCCCACCTGGAAGTTGTGTGGCACCCGGTGTTGATCATGGCGCTGCTTGTACTTCGCATTGGCTCTGTCCAATATATCATGAACTTGTTGGCGGATGTGTTGAATGCGCTCGATGAAGCTACTTACTTTGTCAACTTCAGACTGGACATGTGCTGAATCGGCCTGAGCAGCTGCAAATGGCATGGCTACGTCAATGGGACATAGTGGCTGGAATCCCAAGCCCACCTGAAAGGGGCTATGGCAAATTGAACTGTGGAGAGCCCGGTTATAACTATGTTGTACATAGGGGAGGCTCTCGTCCCATGTGCGTGGATGATTTGAATTGTACATGCGCAGAATGTGTACAATCATTCTGTTGACGACCTCTGTCTGGCCATCTGTTTGGGGATGGAAAGCTGTGGACTTGGTGAGCTTTGTGTCCAACATTGACCCGAGGCTGGACCAAAATGTGCTGAGGAACCTGCTATCTCGATCTGATATGATAGACTGTGGGATCCCAAAGTGCACCCACACTCGTTCAAAGAAGAGTTTAGCAGTGGCTTCTGCTGTGATATTCTTCTTACAGGCCGCCATAATGGCCATCTTCGAGAATCTGTCAACGACCACAAAAACACAGTCATTTCCATGCTTAGTAGAAGGCAGGCCCGACATGTAATCCATGGAGATGGATTCCCAAGGCTGACTAAGGATAGGTAGTGGAGTATATAGGCCTTGCTTCTTGATGGTCAGTTTGGCAATGGCACAAGCAGTGCAGGATCTGATGTGCTTCTCGACATCCTTGCGAAGGTTCGGCCAATAGAAATACTTCTGTAGTATTGCCACTGTTTTCTCGACCCCGAAATGCCCAGCGACTCGACTGTAGTGTGCTTCCCATATCATCTTGGCACGCTCGCTTGAAGGAACACAAAGGTGTCCCAGGTGACATAAAAGTGCATCTTGGAGGTGAAAATTTGGAACTTGCATACCCCCCAAGAATGCCTTGTAAGTGTGGCCGAATTCTGGGTCACTCTCATAGAGAAGCGGCCAATCAGAAGTCTCGTGCCCACAAGAGTTGAGCACGGTGGTGAGCACCACGATCGGTGGTCGGCTGAGGCAGTCTGCAACATTATTGGTGCTACCCTTCTTGTACTTGATGTTCAAATGAAACTGTTGCGGATATGTGGACCACTTCTGATGGCGATCATTCTGCAACTTCCCTTGTGTCTGTATGAACTGCAGGGGCCGGTGGTCTGTGTGGATGATTGTTTCCTTCCCCAAAATGTAATGCTTCCATTGTCGACAGGCTTGCACAATGGAATACATTTCTTTGTCATAAGTGGGATACTTGCGAACTGTGTCAGAAAATTTCTCACTGTGATATGCCACTGTATGTCCCTGTTAAGTAAGAACTGTCCCAATAGCATAGTCAGAGGCATATGTCTCAATCTCAAATGGTTGTTGTAAGTCTAGTAATGTGAGCACTGGGGCAGAACAACGACGATTTTTCAATTCTGTGAACGCCTTCTGTTGAGGTTCTGACCAAAAGAATTTTGCTCTCGCTCCTCACTTGGTGACTTGACTCAAGGGCCAAGTGATATGAGAGAATCCCAACACGAACCTCCGGTAGAAATTAGCAAGACCCAGAAAGCTGCGAAGCTCTGTTATAGTGGTTGGGGCTGGCCAATCCCGAATGACTTGGATCTTGGATGGATCCACATGCACCCCCCTTTCATCAATAATGTATCCCAGATATTGAACCTGGGTCATGCCAAACGTGCACTTCTCCAAATTGGCACACAACTTGTGTTGCCGCAGTGTTCGGAGGACTTGTCGGATGTGATGAAGGTGCTCTTCCCAAGTCTTGCTGAAGATCAGAATGTCATCCAAGTACACCACTACGAATGAGTTGGTGAATGGCCGCAAGATGTCGTCCATCATCCTCATGAACGTTGCGGGAGCATTCGTCAACCCGAAAGGCATGACCAGCCATTCAAAAAGGCCTTCCTTAGCTTTGAAGGCAGTCTTCCACACATCAGAGGGTTCAATTGGTACCTGGTGATACCCAGACTTCAGGTCGATCTTACTGAAATATTTTGCACCTTGGAGTTGGTCCAGAAGGTCATCAATGCGTGGGATTGGGTACCTATTCCGGACAGTGATCTTGTTCAGCGCCCGATAGTCAATACAGAGTCTCCACGTCCCATCCTTCTTCTGTACCAACACGATCGGGCTCCCACAGGGCGATGAACTTGGTCTAATGTGACCTTTCTGCAACAGCTCCTGAATCTGCCTCTTGATTTCATCATTTTCCAGAACAGAGCGTCGATAGATCGGTCCATTGGGTAGCGGCGCACCTGGGGTCAGATCAATCGAGTGCTTGACCTGGCAGTGCAGAGGAACCCCTGTGGGTGAGGTGAAGATGTCCCCGTACTCCTCCACGACCTTATCCATTTGTTGTTGTCGTGCAGAGGGGCCCTGTCTGGAGGTCGTGGCCACGGTCTTCTTCTTGCCCTGGGGGCGGATCATCAGGAAAACGAATTTCCTGGTTTGGGAAATGAGCTTACTACATTGTTTTGCAGTAACCAAAGAGATAGCGGCAGGAGGTGGTACCTCTGGTATCCTGTACAACTTATTTCCCAAAGTAACAATAACGGCACGAGGCCGAGACTCATACACAGCATGACGCTTCCACAAGTATGGTTGTCCTAATAATACATCAGAAACATCAATAGGAGCAACGTCACATAATACCTCATCCGCGAAGGGCTTGATGCTATAGGGAAGGCGGCACTGCTGGCTAACGCGGAGATCCCGTCCTTGGTGAAGCCACTAGATGGTGTATGGATGTGGGTGAGCTATGGTCAGCAAGCCCAACCGCTTCACGGCGTCTGTTGAAATGAGGTTCTTTTGGCTCCCATTGTCGACAATGAACTGTACAGGGGAGCCCTTTACCCACATCTGGGAGTGGAAGAGACGTTCCTCCTCCTCTGGATCTTCCGGTTCCTCCTTTTGGACCTTTGTAGTGGCAACAGTGGCGTTGGGCTCCACATCAATAATCTGTTTCCCTTTTTCATTCCCTTTTTCAGGTTCTGATTCGGATTCGGAGCATGCATCTGACTCAGAAGCCCTCATCTCGGCCACTAGCGACTGCTTGGCCCGACACTCACTTGTGTTGTGAGTGGAGCTCTTATGGAACTCACACCACTTTCCGTGTCCTTCTTTGGCTTTGCGGTGCTGTTCTTTTCTTGTGGCTTCGATGAGTTGTCTTTAGCCGCCATGCCTTGGCTCGGTCCTTTGTTCTACGGTTTGGAAGCACCTTTCCCTTGCTTTTGATTCGCAGATCAAATCGGATTCACGGATCAAAGTCTCGCTTCTTACGTTTGAATTTATGCTCAATCTTGGCGACATCTTAGGTATGCTAGGTACCAAGCGAGGAGATGTCGAGGAACTCCATTTCCTCTGAATGTATGCAAATGCCCGACAACTGCGATGCTTTAACACCAAATGTTCTCTGAATCTTTGATACCCAACTTTGTGCGTGGGGAACATGGAGCAGTTCGTCGGCTCATGCATCTTGATCCCTTTGTTGTCGCGGCGTGGTCCATTGTATGTACTTGTCCTCATGGCTCCCCACGGGATATTCTTGTTCCTTGACGGCGTCTCGGAAATAATTCCAAGTTGGTACGTAGAAACCAGAGGGTTACAATGGTCCTTGTTCTCACATTAGGTTTCCCACCAGTCCTTAACATGGGGGGTAGATTTGAGGAGTGCAAAAATAATCTTCTCCTGGTCCCGAAAAGTCATGAACCGAGAAATATCCTTCTAAAAGATTCAACCATCTATCTACGACATCTATGTCTATTTGATCAGTTTATGCGAGCATAACAGAATAAACACATAACCATAAATACAGAATGCGCGGAAATAACACTTCATTTCATTAATATCAAATACTTGAAAGATCTTATAGATATAATGGAAATAAAATAGCTAGGGTGCTGGTAGCGAATCTCTGAGAAGAGATGTGGTGGCTACAGACCTCTGAACTGCTTTACAATGAGGCGCGAGGGCCTATTTATTATTGAGAAACAATGGAGAACCCTAAACATCCCAAAAACCTAACCCTGGGAGATGAAGCGCCAAAACTATGGGCCCCGTTTGGGTAAATTGGTGTTTCAACTTCCCAGGGACGTAACTTTGGCATACTATCTCCGTTTGACGCATATGATACATCGTTAGAAAGCTCTATCCGAGGACTACAGCTGTCGGGACGAATTTTATCAGAAAATTCGCTGGCGCTTTCGTACCCAAAAAACGTCGTTTAGGGCCTCAAAACGGCTCCGGAAGTTCAGGACCCGAAAAACTGCTAAAAATAGTAAGTTAGGCCAAAACGGAAAAACTGAAAGAGACAATGGTGGGGGCCCAAGTGGAATAGGCGGGTGGCCACCAATATCCACCTGGATCATTCCTCCCCCCTTAGGAAGCAATGGTCCCCATTGCGGTAAGTTCCTCCATGAGATGAGGAAATTTCTGCTGAACTTGGTCCCTGGTGAACCACTTTCCTTGGTGCAGGAGTTGGCCAGCTTTGACAACCCGATACAGTTGGATCTGTTGTTGACGAGTGTTCTTGATTTACATGTCCATGATACAATCTGTGGTGGCCTGTTCCATGCAGTCTGGGTTTAACTCTGTTGGTGTGAGTTGTTCTGCAATGTCCGAGGTGTCCAGTAGAGGTGGGAAGTAAGGACGAAGGCGATCCACATTGAAGACTGGGTGCAGACCAAGGAATGGTGGAATACTAAGCTCGAAAGAATTGTTCCCTACAGCCTTGGTGATGGTGTACGACCCGTATCAGAGCGGGCAAAGCTTGCGGTGAGGTCTAGTGAGGCGCTCCTTCTGCAAATGCAGCCATACTTTGTCGCCCACCTGGAAGTTGTGTGGCACTCGGTGTTGATCATGGCGCTGCTTGTACTTCGCATTGGCTCTGTCCAATATATCATGAACTTGTTGGCGGATGTGTTGAATGCGCTCGATGAAGCTACTGCTTTGTCAACTTTAGGCCCGGACATGGTGAGATCGGAACAACACAGAGAAAGCCGCATGGCTATGTCAATGGGACATAGTGGCTGGAATCCCAAGCCCACCTGAAAGGGGCTATGGCCAATTGAACTGTGGAGAGCTCGATTATAACTATGTTGTACATAGGGGAGGCTCTCGTCCCATGTGCGTGGATGCTTTGAATTGTACATGCACAGAATGTGTACAATCATTATGTTGACGACCTCTGTCTGACCATCTGTTTGAGGATGGAAAGCTGTGGACTTAGTGAGCTTTGTGTCCAACATTGACCAGAGGCTGGACCAAAATGTGCTGAGGAACCTGCTATCTCGATCTGATATGATAGACTGTGGGATCCCAAAGTGCACCCACACTCGTTCAAAGAAGAGTTTAGCGGTGGCTTCTGCTGTGATATTCTTCTTACAGGCCGCCATGATGGCCATCTTCGAGAATCTATCAACGACCACGAAAACACAGTCATTTCCATTCTTAGTAGAAGGCAGGCCCGACATGTAATCCATGGAGATGGATTCCCACGGTCGACTAGGGGTAGGTAGTGGAGTATATATGCCTTGCTTCTTGATGGTCGGTTTGGCAATGGCACAAGCAGTGCAGGATCTGATGTGCTTCTCGACATCCTTTCGAAGGTTCGGCCAATAGAAATACTTCTGTAGTATTGCTACTATTTTCTCGACCCCGAAATGCCCAGCGACTAGACTGTAGTGTGCTTCCCATATCATCTTGGCACGCTCGCTTGAAGGAACACAAAGGTGTCCCAGGTGACATAAGAGTGCATCTTGGAGGTGAAAATTTGGAACTTGCGTGCCCCCCAAGAGTGCCTTGTAAGTGTGGCCGAATTCTGGGTCACTCTCATAGAGAAGCGGCCAATCAGAAGTCTCGTGCCCACAAGAGTTGAGCACGGTGGTGAGCGCCACGATCGGTGGTCGGCTGAGGCAGTCTGCAGCATTATTGGTGCTACCCTTCTTGTACTTGATGTTCAAATGAAACTGTTGCAGATATGTGGACCACTTCTGATGGCGATCATTCTGCAACTTCCCTTGTGTCTGTATGAACTGCAGGGGCCGGTGGTCTGTGTGGATGATTGTTTCCTTCCCCAAAATGTAATGCTTCCATTGTCGGCAGGCTTGCACAATGGAATACATTTCTTTGTCATAGGTGGGATACTTGCGAACTGTCTCAGACAATGTCTCACTGTGATATGCCACTGGATGTCCCTGTTGAGTAAGAACTGCCCCAATAGCATAGTCAGAGGCATCCGTCTCGATCTCAAATGGCTGCTGCAAGTCTGGTAAGGTGAGCACTGGGGCAGAACAGAGGCGATTTTTCAATTCTTTGAACGCCTTCTGTTGAGGTTCCGACCAAAAGAATTTTGCTCTCGCTCCTCCTTTGGTAACTTGACTCAAGGGCCAAGTGATATGAGAGAATCCCAACACGAATCTATGGTAGAAATTAGCAAGACCCAGAAAGCTGCGAAGCTCTGTTATAGTAGTCGGGGCTGGCCAATCCCGAATGACTTGGATCTTGGCTGGATCCACATGCACCCCTTTTTCATCAATAATGTATCCCAGATATTGAACCTGGGTCATGCCAAACGTGCACTTCTCCAAATTGGCACACAACTTGTGTTGCCGCAGTGTTTGGAGGACTTGTCGGATGTGATGAAGGTGCTCTTCCCAGGTCTTGCTGAAGATCAGAATGTCATCCAAGTACACCACTACGAATGAGTTGGTGAATGGCCGCAAGATGTCATCCATCATCCTCATGAAGGTTGCGGGAGCATTCGTCAACCCGAAAGGCATGACCAGCCATTCAAAAAGGCATTCCTTAGCTTTGAAGGCAGTCTTCCACACATCAGAGGGTTCAATTGGTACCTGGTGATACCCAGACTTCAGGTCGATCTTACTGAAATATTTTGCACCTTGGAGTTGGTCCAGAAGGTCATCAATCCGTAGGATTGGGTACCTATTCCGGACAGTGATCTTGTTCAGCGCCCGATAGTCAATACAGAGTCTCCACGTCCCATCCTTCTTCTGTACCAACACGATCGGGCTCCCACAGGGCGATGAACTTGGTCTGATGTGACCTTTCTGCAACAGCTCCTGAATCTGCCTCTTGATTTCATCATTTTCCGGAACAGAGCGTCGATAGATCGGTCCATTGGGTAGCGGCGCACCTGGGGTCAGATCAATCGGGTGCTTGACCTGGCAGTGCAGAGGAACCCCTGTGGGTGAGGTGAAGATGTCCCCGTACTCCTCCACGACCTTACCCATTTGTTGTTGTCGTGCAGAGGGGCCCTGTCTGGAGGTCGTGGCCACAGTCTTCTTCTTGCCCTGGGGGCGGATCATCAGAAAAACGAATTTCCTGGTTTGGGAAATGAGCTTACTACATTGTTTTGCGGTAACCAAAGAGATAGTCGTAGGAGGTGGTACCTCTGGTATCCTGTACAACTTATTTCCCAAAGTAATAATAACAGCACGAGGTCGAGACTCATACACAGCATGACGCTTCCACAAGTATGGTTGTCCTAATAATACATCAGAAACATCAATAGGAGCAACATCACATAATACCTCATCCGTGAAGGGCTTGATGCTATAGGGAAGGTGGAACTGCTGGTTGACGCGGAGATCTCGTCCTTGGTGAAGCCACCCGATGGTGTATGGATGTGGGTGAGCTGTGGTCGACAAGCCCAAACCCTTCATGGCGTCTGCCGAAATGAGGTTCTTTTGGCTCCCATTGTCGACAATGAACTGTACAGGGGAGCCCTTTACCCACATCTGGGAGTGGAAGAGACGTTCCTCCTCCTCTGGATCTTCCGGTTCCTCCTTCTGGACCTTTGTAGTGGCAACAGTGGCGTTGGGCTCCGCATCAATAATCTGTTTCCTTTTTTCATTCCCCTTTTCAGGTTCTGATTCGGAGTCGGAGCATGCATCTGACTCAGAAGCCCTCATCTCGGCCACTAGCGACTGCTTGGCCCGACACTCACCTGTGTTGTGAGTGGAGCTCTTATGGAACTCACACCACTTTCCCGTGTCCTTCTTTGGCTTTACGGTGTTGTTATTTTCTTGTGGCTTTGACGGGTTGTCTTTAGCCGCCATGCCTTGGCTCTGTCCTTTGTTCTGCGGTTTGGAAGCACCTTTTCCTTGCTTTTGATTCGCAGATCCAAAGTCTCGCTTCTTCTTTTTGAATTTCTGCTCAATCTTGGCAGCATACCGGTATGCCGTACCAAGCGAGGAGATGTCGAGGAACTCCATTTCCTCCTGAATGTATCTGTGCAGACAGCTGCGATACTTTAGCACCAAATGTTTCTCTGAATCTTTGATACCCAACTTTGTGCGCAGGGTATGGAACAGATTCGTCGGCTCGTGCACATCTTGATCCCTTTGTTGTCGCAGCGTGGTCCATTGTATGTACTTGTCCTCATAGCTCCCCACGGGATAGTACTGTTCCTTGACGGCGTCTCGGAAAGAATTCAAAGTTGGTACAGCCGAGAACAGAGAGGGTTCTGTCTGGTCCTTGTTCTCACAGTAGGTTTCCCACCAGTCCTTAACATGGGGGGTAGCTTTGAGGAGTGCAAAAATAATCTTCTCCCGGTCTGAAAAGTCATGAGCAGAGAAATATCCTTCTAATAGATTCAACCATCTATCTACGGCATCTGCGTCTATTTGACCCTCAAATATGGGAATGTCAAAATTTACTTGTACCTTAAAGAGAGTCGCAACTCCAGAGTGGCTACTGGATGCAGATGCGCCGCCGGTGGGCAGCCGTTGAAGGATCTGAGCAAAGCTATCCATCATCGCGTTCCTTTGTTTTTAGAGGGCCTCCTCGAGCAATATTTTGATAGGATCTCCTGCTCCCTCATCTTTCTTTTCGTCCCCCATGGGCGTCCGTCGAGGTTTGCGAGGCTGATCTTGCAAAGGTTCCACCAGATCAAGCCCTAGCTCCTTATACCCAGACCTCGTTGGGGACATGCAAAGAAGGATCGAGAAAAAGCAGACCGCTCTGATACCACTGATCCGGATTTATGCAGGAACGCAACAGAATAAACACATAACCATAAATACAGAGATGCAGCGGAAATAACACCTCATTTCATTAATATCAAATAATAGAAAGATGCTTACAGACATAATGGAAATAAAATAGCTAGGGTGCTGGTAGCGAATCTCTGAGAAGAGATGTGGTGGCTACAGACCTCTGAACTGCTTTACAATGAGGCGCGAGGGCCTATTTATTGTTGAGAAACAATGGAGAACCCTAAACATCCCAAAAACCTAACCCTAGGAGATGAAGCGCCAAAACTATGGGCCCCGTTTGGGTAAATTGGTGTTTCAACTTCCCAGGGACGTAACTTTGGCATACTATCTCCGTTTGACGCACATGATACATCATTAGAAAGCTCTATCCAAAGACTACAACTTTTGTGACGATTTTGATAATCAAAATTGCAACAAATTTCATACCCAAAAAACGTCGTTTAGGGCCTCAAAACGGCTCCGGAAGTTCAGGACCCGAAAAACTGCTAAAAATAGTAAGTTATGCCAAAACTGAAAAACTGAAAGAGACAATGGTGGGGGCCCAAGTGGAATAGGCGGGTAGCCACCAATATCCACTGGATCACTATTTGACCCTCAAATATGGGAATGTCAAAATTTACTTGTACCTTAAAGGAGTCACACCTCCGGAGTGGAGTGGCACCTCCGGAGTGTCTGTTGGATGCGGATGCGCAGCCCAGGTGGCGATCGTTGAAGGATACGAGCAAAGTTATCCATCATCGCGTTCCTTTGTTTTTGAGGCCTCCTCGAGCAATATTTTGATAGGATCTCCTGCTCCCTCATCTTTCTTTTCGTCCCCATGGGCGTCGCCGAGGTTGCGGGCGATCTTACAAAGTTCACGAGATCAGCTGGCTCCTTATACCCCGACCTCGTTGGGGACATGCAAAGAAGGATCGAGAAAAAGCAGACCCCTCTGATACCACTAATCCGGATTTATGCAGGAACGCAACAGAATAAACATATAACCATAAATATAGAGATGCGGCGGAAATAACACTTCATTTCATTAATATCAAAGAACTGAAATTTGCTTACAGACAGAATGGAAATAAAACTAGCTAGGGCGCTGGTAGCTATCTCTGAGAAGAGATGTGGCGGCTACAGGCCTCTGAACTAAGTTACAATGAGGCTCGAGGGCATATTTATTATTGAGAAACAATGGAGAACCCTAAACATCCAAAAACCTAACCCTAGGAGATGAAGCGCCAAAACTATGGGCCCCGTTTGGGTAAATTGGTGTTTCAACTTCCCAGGGACGTAACTTTGGCATACTATCTCTGTTTGACGCTCATGATACATCATTAGAAATCTCTATCCAGGGACTACAACTTTCGCCATGAATATCATTTTGAAATGGAATGATATTAGCTGGAGGCGCGATGCCCAAAAAACGTCGTTTAGGGCCTCGAAACGGCTCCGGAAGTTCAGGACCCGTAAAACTGCTAAAAATAGTAAGTTATGCTGAAACTTACAAACTGAAATAACTGCTGGTGGGGGTTCAAATGGACATTAATGGGATGTGAGTGGAAGACCCAACTATAAAAAATTTCTTTAACATTTTGGACATGTTTCAAGAATAATTACATGGCTGCTGACTGGCTTCTGACTTGGAAGCTGGTAAGAAAATTGGAGAGCTTTAGTTGTTCGGGAGGTAGACGTGCACACAATGAGGAAAAAAATATCTTTTATAGGCAGAAGAAATGAGTGGGTAGGAAAAAATCATACGGGAGTGTAATTAATTATGGAATAATTGACAAGACGGTTGGAGGTTATGTGGAGGATGACACGGAAAACACAGTTGGCTCTCTTGTTGGTATTGTACAAAATCCGCAGGGACACTCCACAGTACAAAATCGATCACAGAGCAGTGCCCCCATAGTTGATCTAGGTCGCTCATTTCGATCAACTAGCGGGGTTTAAATATTCCAGCATAGGCACCCTACTAGTTAACCTCCGGTCACGTTGTGATTCCACTCATGCTTCATCGCAAGACAGATTTTCCCATTAGCGGTATCCATAATTTCAATTGCTCGTATTTTAACACAATGTGCCAAACGTGATCCCACTCTCTGACAGATTAACTCCAATCACCGCTTAGTACTTCTTCTTTTAATTTTTAATTTTTTTATTTTATATATATTTATTTATTTATTTATTTATTTATTTATTTATTTATTTGAAGGACATAAACTCATATATACAACATATAATAAATTTAAAATAGTCCATAACACATCCTAACATACTATTTTACAACCAACATATACCTTTTAAAGAGGAAGATGATCTCAATCATATTAGAGATCTTTCACTTCTTCTTTCTTATGTTTCTTTGAATCAAGTTCTTCTATTTCTTCGGCAACATGGGATTCCTCCTTTTTCCTCTTGTCCTTGTTAGATTTGGGGCAAGCATTTCTATAGTTTCCAAGTTCATTACATTCATAGCATCGGATCTTATCCATGTTCCTTCTTTTCTTCTGAGGACCAAACTTACCAAATTTTCCTGTCCTCCTTGACATGGCAGCATAGGCTTGATTTTCTTCATTTGATCCAATATAAATTTTAGCTTTTAGTCTAGTCTCTTATATCTTACATAGAGACCAAAAATCTTGGAATGGTGTTGCTTCTCTCTTTCCATAGATACTAGAAGTGAAGTTTCCCCATCCCTCTGGTAGAGCATTTAGCACCACTGTAGTCATTTCTCTGTCAGACATCACTTCTCCAATTTCCTGTAGCTGATCTCGCATTTCGAAAATATTCATAAAGTATGAAGTTATTCCTTCCTCTATTGACATATTATATTTGTATAGTTCTTGTCTTGTAGATATTACTTACCTTACAGTACTTACAGAGAATAGCTCCATCAATTTATCATATATTTATTTTGAAGATTCTAGTTTTGATACATAGGGGATGAGAGAGTCCTTTATGGATTCTATAAGAATCCTTTGGGATCTTATGTATCCCTTCATGTGTTTGGTATAAGCTTGAGTATATTATTTTTAAGTTTTAGTCACTAACCCTTTTATGTAATCCATAACTTCATTTTCAATCAAATTTAAATTTGTCCTTTTCTTCCATGCAAGAAAGTTTGCAAGCCTAGATAATTTGTTGCTCTCTTTGCAAAAACTCATTTTGAAAAAATTGCATGGGAACATTAAGATATTTACTTGAGTATATTCTTTATTTTTATATAATCTTCCTTGTCGATGATGATGTAGCTGACAACATGATATCCCTCTTAGATTATATTCTTCAAAAGATGTAAAGAGAAATAAATCACCTTGAATCCTTGATGATGATGATGATCATTAATGGCTTGATGGTGAATCCAAATCTACATGGTGTCCTTCTTGATGTATAGTTCATTGATCTTCTTGAGATGGCTTTTCAATTTCTTCAAACTACCTCTTTATAACTGAAGATTGTCTCTTCAATGTAGATCTCTAACTTTTGTTTTTTTGTCTTCTAGAAAATGTATCCTTGATCTCTTCGCACTTGAGTGTCTTCTTGCTAAATAGCGCTTTCTTGTCTTCAACACCTTAGATCTGATACCATGTTGAGAAATTAGGGCGTTTAATTCAATTTCTTTTCTTGATAATTACTTCTGAACTTGTTATGCTTCTTTTACTTAGATATTATCTTTGTTAGCTTATTATGTCTTCCATAAAGAAAATTATCAAAACACAAGAGACACAAAGTTTAGGATCTTCAAGCGAGGGTCAATTATCAACTTCAGGATTTGTCTCACACTCCTTATTGCAAAACCTTCTGAAATGATTAAGCCGAAGACCAAAATATGATAGTCCTTCTCTTCATTATACTATCCCTTAATTTCGTACCCAAAACCGTAGACCCTTTCTCGCACTATAATCTCAGACTTGATCTGAACTTGATCGAACTTGATCTCTCCAAATGAGGCCATGGACCTATATATATAGGGATTTTCTCATGTCTTCTAGGCCGAAATGACTTCTTGAGGATGATTTGACTTCATCAAGGAGTATATTTTCCACATTTGAGTTGACTTACTTGGAGCATTTAGACAAGGTCTTGGAGCATACACATTACATCAATATTTGTCCTTCACAAGTGTAACACTTCTTCATCTACATGACTCTTATTATATAAATTTATGACAAGATGAAAAACCCCTTAAGACATCAAGAAGAAGTATTTGACCTATAATAAAAATTTCCTTGCTCATGAAACCCATGAGGCAAGTATTACAAAATACATTTTATTATCTTTGTCTTCTTCATTACATAAATTCATAATTACAATTCATTATGAAGAGAGAAACTAGTTACACTTTCGAACAGATATATGATAAGAGGAATCGGAAACTGGGTTGGTCCTATACTTGTCTAATACAAGGTCAATTTTAATTGTTATCTCTATAACCTCTATGTACCTATATATGTGCCTTTTGCATACACGAATAAATCAAAGGGATTTTAACCATGATTCTATTGGTACATAAAATTTCATTATAATGGTGATTACCAATGGAGATACCCCCCGTGGGTTTACTCACAACATTACTTGTCATAATTATAGTTGCAAATTGAAGTTCAAAATAGTGTGTACACAAAGGTTTTTGGGGTTTTTAAACAACAAGCAACCCTTGATATAGAGTATTTGCCATATGTTTGTTCTTTTGGGTTTCGCATTTGAAGTTGAGAACATGCCCTTCTACAACCCATAAATAAGTGTAAGAGAAGAGTGCGTGACAATATTAACTATGACAAAGTTTAGGGGTTTTCCTCTGAAAACCACCTTGGTTATACCCACTCTAGGTACATGGACTTTCAGGGAAAAATGAACATTTTTACTAAAATTATTATTGAAAATAGCTTACATTAACTTTCCATTAGAGTCATTATTTCCTTAAGGAGTAGTTTATATTAGGTATGAGTGGTCTCTATGATAGGGACAACCAAGGACCTAATTATGCCATCTGATATTTTGTATCCAAAATCTGGCACAAAAATAGGTATTCAACATATTGATGTATTTGACATGCTTTTTCAATATCTCACTCAACATTTAGATATGAACCCCTTCCTTCTAATCACTAAAAAATTGAACCCAAAAGAAAACCTTAATCCAATGCCTATACTTAAAAAATGAGCTAACTCCTAGCATATAAACCCACCTATGGGCACTACACTCGAATAAATGCTAAAATCACATGCATAAATTAGGGAAAAACACCTAAATGTGATATGAGAGTTGAGGAGTTTGATTATTTGGAAAACCCTCAACCAAAAGAGAAAATAGATTATAGTGTTTTTACATGCCTAAGGAACATAGTAAATAATATCATTAACATAATATTTCTCAATGAAAACAAGTAAAATAAAACCTTTTTGTACTAATTTTGTGCCAACCACAAGGTTCCCATATTTCTTTAACTCATGCCCTAATTACATTTTTTGTAGGAAAGTTTCAAACAAAATACACAAACAAAGTTTTCCCCATGCATAAATTACAAACATTTTGATACTGACAAACTACAATGTAAAGAACAACTTTCCTAAGGGGTTTCATAATTAACTCCTAGTAGAAGATGGGGTAAAACTTTCAAGGGGCCTTTATGGGACCACTATGCATGTTTAAGGCTCCATATGCTTTGTGACAAAGCTCGTTGTCCTGTTGAGGCCAACTTGAGAAAAAGGAAAAACAATAATGTTGATAAGAATAGGAGAAAATGCATGTGTTAGATTCATACATCATAGAACTCAAAGCCTAGTAGATACTCCCTTCCCATGGGGTTGTTGTTCACCACTTATCTCATTTTTCCTTACTCTTAAAGTTGTACTTTGATATTCAACCCTTTTTCTTAACTCTTTCTTGGCTTTCCTTTCTTTTAATTTATAGTACAATCTATTGGGAGCTTTCATGGTTATTTCATAACTCAATAGGTGAAGATATTTTGGGAACTTGTGTTGATATCTTTCAAGAAGAAGATATGTCACTATTACATATGCAATATCAACAGATCAATATGGTCTATTAAATGGAGATTGGGAGGACATAAGGAAAGTAAAGGAAGATTTTTTTCCAAGCAAGTCTTCCCCCATCTGTAACCTCTTAGTTAGGGAGGTGATTATTGTAGGTTTCCATCACAATACCATGGAAATGATCCAACAACATGTATAATAGAGACATTAATACTTGGAATGAAGTTATATTTGCATAAGTAGTAATGTAGTTTTTCTATTATTGAATTTTTTCTTTATCTTGTTTGAAAAATGTTTCTAATTGTATGAACCTCCAAGGAAATATAAATTCACTAACTTTTTTATCACTCTTGTTTGAATTTTTTGAGTGTCAAACATCCCACTTGTTCTTAAAGCTAAATCTAGCATAAACTATTCTTCATAAATAAATAATAATGAGTTATTACTTTATGTATTGTCTCTACCTTACTAACCGTTGTTTATTGGTGTTGTTTAAGCATTATTCATTTTGGATTTTTTTTTACCGAAATCTGGAAAATTATTTTTTGGTGAGTTATTGATCTTTGTTGTTTAAAATTGGTTTTTTACTGCATATATGGATTTAACACCCTGTAAAACCCTAGGAGCACTCGTATTGTGGACCGTTCACAACTTAAACTTGTGATTCTAACAAATCCCTACCAAATAGTTGGCAAATCAAACTGAAAAATAGGCTAGAAAACCCTCCAAGATGTCTAACAGATAGACTACGACCTTGTTTATCTCATGCTTCACAATAACATATACCTTAAATTTACAAATTTGACATAGTATCAAAATCAATATGAATACACATACCAAAAACATCAAATAAATAGAGTTGAACAGTCACATAATGGATACATTTATTTAAATAGGGAAAATTTATTATCAAGAGATTATCTCATTACCCGAAGATTGATACATTTCTTTGGTGCCCCTTGCTTCCTTAAGTAACTCTTATTATATAATAATTACAAATGAGAGAAATTATTTACACTATATTCCTCTCCTTTATTTATATGTGTGAGGCTATTTGTCTAACTTGTCCCTAATCATCGGATGAGGGAATGGTTGACATAGTCAACCTTGATTACTTGTTATGCTTATCCAAATCAAAAGCTCAAGGAAAGTCTAGTTGAAAAATGAAATATTACTTAGGTTTTGGACTTGATTTTCCATTTTTTTGAGTTTGTTAGTTATTCATTAGGTTATGTTGGATGAAATTATACTATTACATATTTTGTTGGTTCAACATCTACTTTTGTTTCTAATGAGATTGCTTCTTCTTTATTGAGTTTTGCTATATTTGTCAAGTTCTATTGGATTAGGTTCTTGTTGGAACAACTTGTATTGCATTGAATTTTTCTATATCAATTCTTTTGTTTTAACTTGTGCTTTTGTTTCAATTTAACTTCTATTGGATGGTATCCATTAGGCTTCACTAACGTTTTCTTAACTTCATCTTTTGTCCCATGTTTTATACTTTTGTGGAAGTCTACTTCTTTTGTTTCTTCATTCTTTATATGCTTCAAGTGTTCATCATATTGTATTATTATTTTATATCACCATATATTACGTTATATTCACAAAGTCCATCTTTTTTATCCTTTTCCATTTTAATATATCTCATGTTATTCACTTCTTGAATTATAACCTTTCTTCTAATGATAATCCTATTTGAAATATTCTCACTCTATATCCATCTATGCATAATTTATTGTATATCAAAGCATCTGCTATCATGTTTTCTTATGTTTATGCAATCTAATACCTTAATTCCTATCCATGCCTTGTTGCGCTAAATCCTCCCCCAATTTATTTCTCTTGTAGTCTTTTAGTGTAATCAACCTTGCATGTACCATTTGTTTGATTCAAATAAGTGTTTATTTTTTCTTGTCATCTGCCTTGATTCTTGCATGTTTTGGCCTTTTATTAGGTCTTTAACCTACATTTTATACTTCTTAATTTCCTGATGATTTTCTTGTGATTAGACTATGTCAAAATATTATGTGTTAGTACCATCATCCCTCGCATCAAGGTCATTATATAAATCAACCTTGTTCTTGTTCTATTGTATATTTTAAAGTACTTGCTTTAAAACTATGATAACATGTTGAAAGTTGTAAGCCCATAAATATATGATATGTATGTAAATGTAAAAAAAGTATCAAACCAAATTGGTCCTTTGATGTAGTCTCATGCTTCTACATCCAAACCCTATTCTCATGTAAAAAGTAATGTTGTCGCTGCTACAACACCCTCCAAAAACTTTTCCTATGCTCAATTTTAGAGCCTTCCTTGGTCTTGCACATTGTTGTCGCAAACATTGAAACTCATTCCATGTGTTTTCTTGAACTTTTTTTCTCCCTTTTGCAATATAGCCAAAATGTCGTATTTTTGCATGTTAGTTGTCGCATAATGTGTATAAGCCTGTTTTTGTGGTTTTAAGAGGTCACCTTTGTGTGAATGAGTTATTTTAACTATTTAAACATCTGTCACACTCATTTTCAAAGTTTCTAGCATTGTCGCACAAGTATCGTCACAAAGTGTATCTTAAGTGTCGCACTTGTCGTAAAGGTGTTGCATTAAAGTTAATGCATTGTTCATGTGTCATGGATGATTTATGTTATTCAGTCGTCAAGTATTCTAAGTGTGTGATCACATTCAAAGTATTATCATAATTCACATCAACCTCACCAATTTCGCACTTAGCCATTTATGAAAAGCTTACCAACCAAGAAACCTAGCATCACTCAGCCTCCCTGAAGTACGCACTGCATAGTCTCAATCCTCTAGCTATGACCTTGCCTCTTGGCACTATGCAATATGTAGTTCTTACCGCCTAGGACTGTTGCACTGGACAGTTCCAATGCTCAACCCCCGACCTTGGCTCCCATAATTGTGTAATTCCTCTTCCCAGCCTGGCCTCAACTATGCATTTCATAGTCACTAGCCTCAAGCTCATCCATTGGGTCTGTAAGTTTCACAATGTACTAGCCTTCCCTATCTCCTAGAACTGTGCAATGTGTTCTGTTAGCGCTCAAATCTACCTCAGGCTGAAATGAGATAAGACTCAAGGCTACATCAAACCACGCTCAGCCTCGTAGCTAGCCCTACGAGGACAGGAGAGGGCTCTCTCCGTCAATCTCGAGAAAATGAGCAATAGGATGCGAGATGACTTACAATAGGAACTGATTTTAGGCTAGTAAAGAGATAGGTATGTTTGATTTTTTGGTTTTTGGGTTTTCGCTGGAGAAATGGGAAAACAGATTTTGGGTCCGGGGATAAGGTCAGACCTTTGCAGATTTCAAGTTGGGGCAAGGTAGGTGAATGTCTTGATGCTTTTGATTGGATATATGAACAGATTAGATCGACGAGGAGCTGAAGAGGGCAAAGAAGAACTTGGATCCTCTCCAAACAGTTGAAAACATATAGAACTAACTGAATTCAAAGGCCAAGCACTGTAAACAATGGATTCAACCTTATTCACTCATTCAATTTAGTTCAGAAGCATATGAAAGGATGGTATACATTAAACATGAAGAAACTTACAGTAAACAAAGAAGAAACACCATCAAGAACATAACACCACAAGGATCCCAACAAGTGCCGCAAAACCTCTGATCTTTCCTTAGCCAAAATATGAAAAATATGTACAATGATATCAAAAGTCTCCCAAGAGTCCAACCCGTAGAATGCCTCAGAAATTAAAATATATAGATCACTCTAACACCTTTCCCCACCTCTAGGGGTCGAATTCCCTCTTCAGGGATCAGTTTCAACCAATTCTAATCATGGAACTACAATCTAGGCAACTAACAACTTGCCTCTAAAAGAGTGGAAACTGATCCATTTACATGATTTTTACCTTTTTGAGAGTGAATCTTCTAGAATAGATAAAAAAGAGTGGAAACTGATCCATTTACATGATTTTTACCTTTTTGAGAGTGAATCTTCTAGAATAGATAAAAATAAGCCAAATTTACATGCCCAATATACATTTACATCATAAAAACCCAAAAATTCCATCCACAAGCAAAACTGGTCCATACTAGGCGAAAATCTGAGCTGGCAGTTGAAAATTCAGCAAAAATTTAAGTGGGTCGCATTTGAGCCGAGTGGGTCGCATTAATTTCAGCCTGAATTTGAGGTACTTCCCGGCATCCAAATTGAGCTCATGATAGCTCGTTGGAAAGCCCTGGATGTTGACTATCCAACCCAAGTGGAATTTCCAAATTTGGAGCTCATTTGACCCTCCAAAACGTCTTTCTCCCAGAAGTACTTCCTGCTGGTGCAAAAGGTGGCAGCAAGGTGGTTTTCATGGTGTTTTTGAGCTCTTTGACCATCCAGATTTTGATGAAATGCTTAGGTAATGTCTGAGGATGCATAATTAACCATGACAAATCCAAAAATGAAAAAATTTCCTTCATCAAGTGTCCCAAAAAAAGTGAGCATATGAGGGTGAGACCCACTTAACTGAAAAACCTGTTTTTTGACCCAAAAATTTGAAAATGACAAAATTTTCTCCGAATTTGCCCAAATTCGGAGCGGAGGTCCTCCATCATGTGTCCTACCCATTCAATGAAGCCTCGGCCAAAATCTGAAGTGGATTAGGCCTTTTCCGCCGTCTTAGTGCTCCGCGCAACCTCCTCTTCAGAATCTCCATTCTCGCTTTGCAGACATGCATGCGAGCCCAATAATGGCCTTTCATGTGACGAAGCATGTCTTTGTCTCGATTGGCCTTCGCCAACAATTTCTCCAGATGAATGTTCACATGTGTGAGTACAGTATCTCTGTCAGTTGGTGTCATGTCACCGGGTCTCTTTCGATTCCACTGTCTGTCCTCACGGATTTGACGCAGCTCATAAAATGTGAGCTCATCCTCAAGCTGTTTGTTGCGCTGCTCCAAATAGTTAATCACCCACCGAGCCTTCTGCAATTGATCTTTCAGCTTTTCATTCTCGGCCCTTTGCTCCTGGATGACTTCCCTCAGTTTCGAGCTAGGCGAGCTCGCATCAACATCAATGACTGTGAAATCTGTGTTCCGGCCTCCTGATGGGCCCTCATCATGCATGGGCCTCTTGCCCCTGTCCTGTATCTGTACCTGCGCTGAAGAAGAAGGCGAGACCCCTTCCACATCATGTGGAGATAATACTCGCTCTGCTGATGAAGTCGGCAAGACCCCTTCCACCTCACGTGGAGATAATACTCGCCGTGTCGCTGCAAATAAGGCCCCGTGGCCTCGCTGATATGTCTGAACCAGCAGCCGCTCGATATGCTCTCAACTCAGCATGTCCCATTGGTGTGAAGGTTTCCCGCATCATGAACTGCCTCTGAGGCTACTGTGGGCACTCGAAAGTCTCTAGAAATGAAATCCTCCTGCGATGCCTCGTTCGCCAATTGGTGCAACACTATGATTCGATCAAAGCGATAATGGTAATACTCAGACAGCCACAATACTGCCTTTCTTTTCACAAAAATCACCATCCTCTCTATGTTGCGATATATGAAATACAGAATATTCATCATACGTACCCTCGTGAAGTGCATCAACAAACGAATATGGTACGCAAAGAGACGAGCATATCTGCCCTCACAACTAAAATACTGAATGATGAGTTTCATCAGTGGTGCAAACTCATCTCTCAAGAATCTGAATGGAAAAACTCTGCTCAAGTAACTCATATATCCAGTTTTAATGTATGGCTCATAGTGGAATTTCTCTAAATGCTGACGTTTGTTCCATTCCTCGCCCATGTTTGGTATGCCAGTGGCTTGAGAAATAGTCAAGGGTGACAAAATGAAATCAACCCCAGCAAGATTTACCCGGCCATCCCGTAAATGTAGAACAAACAAACGAGCCAATTCACGATGAAGCCGGGTTTGTGCAATCATCTCACAAAATCGGAAACATGACACATACCGAAAAAAATCCATTGCTAGTGAACATGCCTGCAACCGAGCCAAAGAAGTAGGCTCCTCTCTGCGATGATTACCACCTCTGACAACTCTATGAGACCCCCGTGGCACATTACCTTCAGTCGTGGAATCACTGCCTGACCCTTGTTCATACACTGACTCTGTCTCTGACATGGCTTTAAACAAGATATTGGCAATATGTATACTGATATAAATGCAGTGAAAACAGAGTTATAATGTATGTTTCAACACCCAACAAATATCCCCCACTGTCAAAGCACCATAAGGAAACAAACAATGATAACAGCTCTGTTTTAGGTGGATTGAGATAGAAGCACAGTCTCTGTTTTAATTGCAAGTGAAATTTGACAAATGGTAGCAGGCAGCCTTTAGAATATTGGATAAACTTTGTCAAAGGGAACAATGAATCATAAGACTGTGTTTGTCAATGGGCAGTGAACAAGGAGTATAAGGCTGTGTTTGTCAATGGGAAATGAACAATAATTATAAGATTGTGTTTGTCAAATGGGAAGTGAGACACAATATGACAATGATCACCATGAAACACAAGCCATGACAGTGGTAAAACAATAATGATGACAACGGTGGTATAACGAGTGTGAAGGCAGTGGGGCTTTGACAATACATGCAAAGGTAGATATATCAATCATATAAGGTGGTAAAATACTCATAAAACCATCCATATGTATTTAAAAACCCTGAGGAACAAATCTGCCATGAATGTAGGGTTTCACTTTTCCATTCAAATGTTTAAAGTCTTCAAGATACCACAACCACTTTAAAATCTACTGAGCAATAGTTTAGAAACTGTTTGAAGGTAGCTGGAGATGATTTAAATCGAAACTGGGCGCCCAACGCAATTTTTCTGAACTCTGTTAGCAAGTGGGTCGCATGCGATCAAGTGGGTCGCTTTTGCCAAGTGGGTCGCATGCGTTATAATTTACACTGGAGAAAACGCCCAGGTGGGTCGCTTTTGCCAAGTGGGTCGCTTTTGCCCAAGTGGGTCTCACAACCTCCAAACTCTGTCAACAATGCTCCAAAACTCGATTTCAGCCTCCAAACTCTAGATTTCGACTTCTATGCTGCGGATCATTGCAAATGAACTTGTTTGCCATTTTATACATGATGTAAATATCTTTCACAATCAGATTTGATCCAAATCTATTTGATAACCCACATTACAATGTTTTTGCATTTTCACATTTGGCTTTTTAATACAATATCTCTCTTTTGGCTTTTTTGAGTTTTGAATTGATGATTTTGTTGTCTCTTGCAGGGGTATGGCTCTTTAGCTTAGGAAAAGATCAGAGGTCTGCATTGAACCTTCTTCTTGGTGAAATGAATACAATTTATTACAAAAATAAAATTGAACAATTTCTAGTTCCAAAACAGAGTTTTGGACTAGAAATGTTTTCAAATGCTAATGATAATAAAAACATGAAATCAAAATTTGCGGAACCATCCTCATCCTGTGGGCTTTATGAAATGTATGAAAATGACTCGAAAACCTTAGACTCTAAGACTAAAGACACTTATTGACATTTAATGACCATAAATGAAATGATGATGATTTTGAGTGATTTTTGGGAAATTTTTTAAATAGCCCTGCAGGTGTAAGCATGAGGAAACATAAGACAACAGACCCCCTCGTCAGTCAATGGCATGCTCCTAGCGAAATGCAACGAAGTGGAACAAGCGAGACACCTAAGAATGAATATGCAAAAAACGAAATGATCACTGACGGAGGGCTGTAAGGACCGACTCTAACATTGGTTCCAATGGGGATGGTGGCTCCATGGAGATGCCAAGAACGGCAGATCTCTGGGGGAGTCAGACAGTGCCTTCATCCATTGGGCGATGGAGTCATTATTTCAACTGATAAAACAAAAACTTTGGACATATTTATTGACTGCAGATTTGACTAAAGACTGACTGGAATTTCACCAAAATTGACATGACTTTAAAACTAAAAGACTGATAAAACTGACTTGACAATTTCAAACCAACCAACCTCCATCTCCAGAATTATAGCCTTCGCTCCGGGCCCCAGACTGAAGATGAAAGATCAGTACACACTTGCAGCGAAACAAAAGTAAAATGATATATACAATGATAATGAGATCAGCAGAAGATACTCAGAAGTAATATCGCTTCAGCAACCGACCATTGATCGGTCCTCCAGGACAATCATCTCCATTCATTTCTTTGAGAAGAAATGCATTTTGACCCCGATACGCTGCAATCTTAAAAGGACCCTTCCACAGATTTTCAAATTTGCCGTGCTTTCCCTTATCTTCATTCCGAGCATCCCATTTCAAAACTATCTCATCCAACTGAAACTTATCTGCTTTTGCCTTTATGTCGTAGATCTTCTTTATGCGCTCCTGCAACTTGAAAGTATTTTGAAATACCTCCTCTCGTGTCTGCTGTAAATGAATCATCTGATTAATCCTCCGCTGCATAGGATCTTCCTCACTCCCAGCCTCTTGAAGCAATTTGACCACCGGGACAGCAAGTGAAGTAGGAAAAACCGTATCTATTCCATACACCAGCTCGAAAGGAGACATGCCAATCGACTTTTTCTGACTTACTCTATCAGCCCACAGCGCATTCATTAATTTCTTATGCCATCCCTTTTTGTTGATTTCTAGCAATTTCTTAATGATATTCACCAAGGACTTGTTTGAAGATTCCGCCAAACCATTTCCTTGCGGGTGGTAAGCGGTCGAATATCCCAAACTGATATTGTACTTATAGCAAAATTCAACCATCCTTTTAGACTTGAAGGCCGCTGCATTATCTGTGATTATTTTGCTAGGACACCCAAAATGTGACAGAATATTATTTTCAAGAAAAGAGATAATTACCGCATCCGTGGCCTGTCGAGTGGGAATTGCCTCAATCCACTTCGTGAAGTAGTCTGTAGCTGTCAGTATCCATCTATGCTGTCCGGAAGATGCTGGGTGAATTTCCCCGATAAAATCCAATCCCCACTGCTGGAATGGTGCACTAACTTCAATTGGTTTTAGAGGCAAAGGCTGTAGTTTCCGCTTCCCTTCGAAAATTTGACACTCATGACAATTTTTAACAGCCTTAAACACATCAGAAAACAAAGAAGGCCAATAATACCCCGCCCTTAAAATCTTATTCGCTGTGGTCTTCCAAAACAAATGACCTCCACAGTCACCTTTGTGAAAGTCCTCAAAAACTTTTTGAGCTTCCTCCTCTACCAAACAATTCAACAACATACCTCCAGGATCTTTCCAATATAACGCAGAATTCAGAATG